>CAMRHE010000463.1:517500-522500 GCA_947044405.1 Leptodactylus fallax
CCTAAACAGCTGCACACCTCAGGAGCCCCTAAACAGCTGCACACCTCGGGGGCCCCTAAACTGCTGCACACCTCAGGAGCCCCTAAACAGCTGCACACCTCGGGAGCCCCTAAACTGCTGCACACCTCGGGAGCCCCTAAACTGCTGCACACCACAGGGGCCCCTAAACAGCTGCACACCCGGGGGCCCCTAAACAGCTGCACACCACGGGAGCCCCTAAACTGCTGCACACCTCAGGAGCCCCTAAACTGCTGCACACCACAGGGGCCCCTAAACTGCTGCACACCCGGGGGCCCCTAAACTGCTGCACACCACAGGGGCCCCTAAACTGCTGCACACCCGGGGGCCCCTAAACTGCTGCACACCTCAGGAGCCCCTAAACAGCTGCACACCTCGGGAGCCCCTAAACTGCTGCACACCTCGGGAGCCCCTAAACTGCTGCACACCACAGGGGCCCCTAAACAGCTGCACACCTCGGGGGCCCCTAAACAGCTGCACACCCGGGGGCCCCTAAACAGCTGCACACCTCAGGAGCCCTTAAACAGCTGCACACCTCGGGGGCCCCTAAACTGCTGCACACCTCAGGAGCCCCTAAACAGCTGCACACCTCGGGAGCCCCTAAACTGCTGCACACCTCGGGAGCCCCTAAACTGCTGCACACCACAGGGGCCCCTAAACAGCTGCACACCCGGGGGCCCCTAAACAGCTGCACACCACGGGAGCCCCTAAACTGCTGCACACCTCGGGGGCACCTAAACAGCTGCACACCTCGGGGGCCCCTAAACTGCTGCACACCTCAGGAGCCCCTAAACAGCTGCACACCACGGGAGCACCTAAACTGCTGCACACCTCGGAGGCCCCTAAACTGCTGCACACCACAGGGGGCCCCTAAACAGCTGCACACCTCAGGAGCCCCTAAACAGCTGCACACCTCGGGGGCCCCTAAACTGCTGCACACCTCAGGAGCCCCTAAACAGCTGCACACCACGGGAGCCCCTAAACTGCTGCACACCTCGGGGGCCCCTAAACTGCTGCACACCACAGGGGCCCCTAAACTGCTGCACACCACGGGGGCCCCTAAACTGCTGCACACCACGGGGGCCCCTAAACTGCTGCACACCTCGGGGGCCCCTAAACTGCTGCACACCCGGGGGCCCCTAAACTGCTGCACACCTCGGGGGCCCCTAAACTGCTGCACACCTCAGGAGACCCTAAACAGCTGCACACCTCGGGGGGCCCCTAAACTGCTGCACACCTCGGGGGCCCCTAAACTGCTGCACACCTCGGGGGCCCCTAAACTGCTGCACACCTCAGGAGACCCTAAACAGCTGCACACCTCGGGGGGCCCCTAAACTGCTGCACACCTCGGGGGCCCCTAAACTGCTGCACACCACAGGAGCCCCTAAACTGCTGCACACCTCGGGGGCCCCTAAACTGCTGCACACCTCGGGAGCCCCTAAACTGCTGCACACCTCGGAGGGCCCCTAAACTGCTGCACACCTCGGGGGCCCCTAAACTGCTGCACACCTCGGGGGCCCATAAACTGCTGCACACCTCGGGGGGCCCTAAACAGCTGCACACCTCGGGAGCCCCTAAACTGCTGCACACCTCGGGAGCCCCTAAACAGCTGCACACCTCGGGAGCCCCTAAACTGCTGCACACGACAGGGGGCCCCTAAACTGCTGCACACCACAAGGGCCCCTAAACAGCTGCACACCCGGGGGCCCCTAAACTGCTGCACACCACAGGGGCCCCTAAACTGCTGCACACCTCAGGAGCCCCTAAACAGCTGCACACCACAGGGGCCCTAAACTGCTGCACACCTCGGGAGCCCCAAAACTGCTGCACACCACAGGGGCCCCTAAACAGCTGCACACCTCGGGGGCCCCTAAACAGCTGCACACCTCGGGAGCCCCTAAACTGCTGCACACCTCGGGGGCCCCTAAACTGCTGCACACCTCGGGGGCCCCTAAACTGCTGCACACCTCGGGGGCCCCAAAACTGCTGCACACCTCGGGGGCCCCTAAACTGCTGCACACCACAGGGGGCCCCTAAACAGCTGCACAACTCGGGAGCCCCTAAACTGCTGCACACCTCGGGAGCCCCTAAACTGCTGCACACCTCGGGAGCCCCTAAACTGCTGCACACCTCGGGGGCCCCTAAACTGCTGCACACCACAGGGGCCCCTAAACTGCTGCACACCTCAGGGGCCCCTAAACTACTGGACACCTCAGGGGCCCCTAAACTGCTGCACACCACGGGGGCCCCTAAACTGCTGCACACCACGGGGGCCCCTAAACTGCTGCACACCACGGGGGCCCCTAAACTGCTGCACACCTCGGGAGCCCCTAAACAGCTGCACACCTCAGGAGCCCCTAAACTGCTGCACACCACAGGGGCCCCTAAACTGCTGCACACCACGGGGGCCCCTAAACTGCTGCACACCACAGGGGCCCCTAAACAGCTGCACACCTCGGGGGCCCCTAAACTGCTGCACACCTCGGGAGCCCCTAAACTGCTGCACACCTCGGGAGCCCCTAAACTGCTGCACACCACAGGGGGCCCCTAAACAGCTGCACACCTCGGGGGCCCCTAAACTGCTGCACACCTCGGGGGCCCCTAAACTGCTGCACACCACAGGGGGCCCCTAAACAGCTGCACACCTCGGGGGCCCCTAAACTGCTGCACACCTCGGGGGCCCCTAAACAGCTGCACACCACGGGAGCCCCTAAACTGCTGCACACCTCGGGGGCCCTAAACTGCTGCACACCTCAGGAGCCCCTAAACAGCTGCACACCACAGGGGGCCCCTAAACAGCTGCACACCTCGGGGGCCCCTAAACTGCTGCACACCTCAGGGGAGCCCGCCCCTAAACAGCTGCACACCACGGGAGCCCCTAAACTGCTGCACACCTCGGGGGCCCCTAAACTGCTGCACACCTCAGGGGCCCCTAAACAGCTGCACACCACAGGGGCCCCTAAACTGCTGCACACCACAGGGGGCCCCTAAACTGCTGCACACCACAGGGGGCCCCTAAACTGCTGCACACCACAGGGGGCCCCTAAACTGCTGCACACCTCGGGAGCCCCTAAACTGCTGCACACCACAGGGGCCCTAAACTGCTGCACACCTCGGGAGCCCCTAAACAACTGCACACCACAGGGGCCCCTAAACAGCTGCACACCCGGGGGCCCCTAAACAGCTGCACACCTCAGGAGCCCCTAAACTGCTGCACTCCACGGGAGCCCCTAAACTGCTGCACACCTCGGGGGCCCCTAAACTGCTGCACACCTCGGGGGCCCCTAAACTGCTGCACACCACAGGGGGCCCCTAAACTGCTGCACACCACAGGGGGCCCCTAAACTGCTGCACACCTCGGGAGCCCCTAAACTGCTGCACACCTCGGGAGCCCCTAAACAGCTGCACACCTCGGGAGCCCCTAAACTGCTGCACACCACAGGGGCCCCTAAACTGCTGCACACCACAGGGGCCCCTAAACTGCTGCACACCTCAGGGGCCCCTAAACTACTGGACACCTCAGGGGCCCCTAAACTGCTGCACACCACGGGGGCCCCTAAACTGCTGCACACCACGAGGGCCCCTAAACTGCTGCACACCACGGGGGCCCCTAAACTGCTGCACACCACGGGGGCCCCTAAACTGCTGCACACCTCGGGGGCCCCTAAACTGCTGCACACCCGGGGGCCCCTAAACTGCTGCCCACCACAGGGGCCCCTAAACAGCTGCACACCCGGGGGCCCCTAAACTGCTGCACACCTCGGGAGCCCCTAAACAGCTGCACACCTCAGGAGCCCCTAAACTGCTGCACACCTCGGGGGCCCCTAAACTGCTGCACACCACAGGGGCCCCTAAACAGCTGCACACCTCGGGGGCCCCTAAACTGCTGCACACCTCGGGGGCCCCTAAACTGCTGCACACCACAGGGGCCCCTAAACTGCTGCACACCTCAGGAGCCCCTAAACAGCTGCACACCTCGGAGGCCCCTAAACTGCTGCACACCACAGGGGCCCCTAAACTGCTGCACACCACAGGGGCCCCTAAACTGCTGCACACCACAGGGGCCCCTAAACTGCTGCACACTACAGGGCCCCTAAACTGCTGCACACCACAGGGGCCCCTAAACAGCTGCACACCCGGGGGCCCCTAAACTGCTGCACACCACAGGGGCCCCTAAACTGCTGCACACCACAGGGGCCCCTAAACAGCTGCACACCCGGGGGCCCCTAAACTGCTGCACACCTCAGGAGCCCCTAAACTGCTGCACACCACGGGAGCCCCTAAACTGCTGCACACCTCGGGGGCCCCTAAACAGCTGCACACCTCAGGAGCCCCTAAACTGCTGCACACCTCGGGGGCCCCTAAACTGCTGCACACCTCGGGGGCCCCTAAACAGCTGCACACCCGGGGGCCCCTAAACTGCTGCACACCTCGGGGGCCCCTAAACTGCTGCACACCTCAGGAGCCCCTAAACTGCTGCACACCACAGGGGCCCTAAACTGCTGCACACCTCGGGGGCCCCTAAACTGCTGCACACCACAGGGGCCCCTAAACTGCTGCACACCACAGGGGCCCCTAAACTGCTGCACACCTCAGGGGCCCCTAAACTACTGGACACCTCAGGGGCCCCTAAACTGCTGCATACCACAGGGGCCCCTAAACTGCTGCACTCCACGGGGGCCCCTAAACTGCTGCACACCACGGGGGCCCCTAAACTGCTGCACACCTCAGGAGCCCCTAAACAGCTGCACACCTCGGGGGCCCCTAAACTGCTGCACACCACAGGGGCCCCTAAACTGCTGCACACTGCAGGGCCCCTAAACTGCTGCACACTACAGGGCCCCTAAACTGCTGCACACCACAGGGGCCCCTAAACAGCTGCACACCCGGGGGCCCCTAAACTGCTGCACACCACAGGGGCCCCTAAACTGCTGCACACCACAGGGGCCCCTAAACAGCTGCACACCCGGGGGCCCCTAAAC
>CAMRHE010000463.1:532500-597500 GCA_947044405.1 Leptodactylus fallax
ATTTGGTCAATAACAAAAGTTCATCTCAATCCTTTGTTGGCAATGACAGAGGTGAAAAAGTATCGGCTGTATCCAGACACCATGTAATATAGGAAGGTGCCCAGTATCGGCTGTATCCAGACGCCATGTAATATAGGGAGCCGCCCGGTATCGGCTGTATCCAGACGCCATGTAATATAGGGGGGGGCCGGGGTATACCCCGGCTGTATCCAGACACCATGTAATATAGGAAGGTGCCCGGTATCGGCTGTATCCAGACACCATGTAATATAGGGAGGTGCCCGGTATCGGCTGTATCCAGACGCCATGTAATATAGGGAGCCGCCCGGTATCGGCTGTATCCAGACGCCATGTAATATAGGGAGCCGCCCGTTATCGGCTGTATCCAGACACCATGTAATATAGGAAGGTGCCCGGTATCGGCTGTATCCAGACGCCATGTAATATAGGAAGGTGCCCGGTATCGGCTGTATCCAGACGCCATGTAATATAGGGAGGAGCCCGGTATCGGCTGTATCCAGACACCATGTAATATAGGAAGGTGCCCGGTATCGGCTGTATCCAGACGCCATGTAATATAGGGAGCCGCCCGGTATCGGCTGTATCCAGACGCCATGTAATATAGGGAGGCGCCCGGTATCGGCTGTATCCAGACACCATGTAATATAGGAAGGTGCCCGGTATCGGCTGTATCCAGACACCATGTAATATAGGGAGGTGCCCGGTATCGGCTGTATCCAGACACCATGAATATAGGAAGGCGCCCGGACGGCGACCAGACCCAGTTGGCCCGGTATCGGCTGTATCCAGACGCCATGTAATATAGGGAGGCGCCCGGTATCGGCTGTATCCAGACGCCATGTAATATAGGGAGGCGCCCGTTATCGGCTGTATCCAGACACCATGTAATATAGGAAGGTGCCCGGTATCGGCTGTATCCAGACGCCATGTAATATAGGAAGGTGCCCGGTATCGGCTGTATCCAGACGCCATGTAATATAGGGAGGCGCCCGGTATCGGCTGTATCCAGACACCATGTAATATAGGAAGGTGCCCGGTATCGGCTGTATCCAGACGCCATGTAATATAGGGAGGCCGCCCGGTATCGGCTGTATCCAGACGCCATGTAATATAGGGAGGCGCCCGGTATCGGCTGTATCCAGACACCATGTAATATAGGAAGGTGCCCGGTATCGGCTGTATCCAGACACCATGTAATATAGGGAGGTGCCCGGTATCGGCTGTATCCAGACGCCATGTAATATAGGGAGCCGCCCGGTATCGGCTGTATCCAGACGCCATGTAAATAGGAGCGCCCGGACCAGACGCCAGAAATAGGAAGGGCCCGGACGGCGTACCAGACGCCATGAATATAGGAAGGTGCCCGGTATCGGCTGTATCCAGACGCCATGTAATATAGGAGGTGCCCGTATCGGCTGTATCCAGACACCATGTAATATAGGAAGGTGCCCGGTATCGGCTGTATCCAGACGCCATGTAATATAGGAAGGTGCCCGGTATCGGCTGTATCCAGACGCCATGTAATATAGGGAGGCGCCCGGTATCGGCTGTATCCAGACACCATGTAATATAGGGAAGGTCCAGCCCAGCCTATCGGCTGTATCCAGACACCATGTAATATAGGAAGGTGCCCGGTATCGGCTGTATCCAGACACCATGTAATATAGGAAGGTGCCCGGTATCGGCTGTATCCAGACACCATGTAATATAGGGAGGCGCCCGGTATCGGCTGTATCCAGACACCATGTAATATAGGAAGGTGCCCGGTATCGGCTGTATCCAGACGCCATGTAATATAGGAAGGTGCCCGGTATCGGCTGTATCCAGACGCCATGTAATATAGGAAGGTGCCCGGTATCGGCTGTATCCAGACACCATGTAATATAGGAAGGCGCCCGTATCGGCTGTATCCAGACACCATGTAATATAGGGAGGCGCCCGGTATCGGCTGTATCCAGACACCATGTAATATAGGAAGGTGCCCGGTATCGGCTGTATCCAGACACCATGTAATATAGGAAGGTGCCCGGTATCGGCTGTATCCAGACACCATGTAATATAGGGAGGTGCCCGGTATCGGCTGTATCCAGACGCCATGTAATATAGGAAGGTGCCCGGTATCGGCTGTATCCAGACGCCATGTAATATAGGAAGGTGCCCGGTATCGGCTGTATCCAGACGCCATGTAATATAGGAAGGTGCCCGGTATCGGCTGTATCCAGACGCCATGTAATATAGGAAGGTGCCCGGTATCGGCTGTATCCAGACACCATGTAATATAGGGAGGCGCCCGGTATCGGCTGTATCCAGACACCATGTAATATAGGAAGGTGCCCGGTATCGGCTGTATCCAGACGCCATGTAATATAGGGAGGTGCCCGGTATCGGCTGTATCCAGACACCATGTAATATAGGGAGGTGCCCGGTATCGGCTGTATCCAGACACCATGTAATATAGGGAGGTGCCCGGTATCGGCTGTATCCAGACACCATGTAATATAGGGAGGTGCCCGGTATCGGCTGTATCCAGACACCATGTAATATAGGAAGGTGCCCGGTATCGGCTGTATCCAGACGCCATGTAATATAGGAAGGTGCCCGGTATCGGCTGTATCCAGACGCCATGTAATATAGGAAGGTGCCCGGTATCGGCTGTATCCAGACACCATGTAATATAGGAAGGTGCCCGTATCGGCGATCCAGACCCATGAATATAGGGCGCCGGTATCGGCTGTATCCAGACACCATGTAATATAGGGAGGTGCCCGGTATCGGCTGTATCCAGACACCATGTAATATAGGGAGGCGCCCGGTATCGGCTGTATCCAGACACCATGTACTATAGGGAGGTGCCCGGTATCGGCTGTATCCAGACACCATGTAATATAGGAAGGTGCCCGGTATCGGCTGTATCCAGACGCCATGTAATATAGGAAGGTGCCCGGTATCGGCTGTATCCAGACCCAGAATAAGGAGGCGCCCGGTATCGGCTGTACCAGACGCCATGTAATATAGGAAGGTGCCCGGTATCGGCTGTATCCAGACACCATGTAATATAGGAGAGGTGCCCGGTATCGGCTGTATCCAGACACCATGTAATATAGGAAGGTGCCCGGTATCGGCTGTATCCAGACACCATGTAATATAGGAAGGTGCCCGGTATCGGCTGTATCCAGACACCATGTAATATAGGGAGGTGCCCGGTATCGGCTGTATCCAGACACCATGTAATATAGGAAGGTGCCCGGTATCGGCTGTATCCAGACACCATGTAATATAGGAAGGTGCCCGGTATCGGCTGTATCCAGACACCATGTAATATAGGAAGGTGCCCGGTATCGGCTGTATCCAGACACCATGTAATATAGGGAGCCGCCCGGTATCGGCTGTATCCAGACACCATGTAATATAGGGAGGTGCCCGGTATCGGCTGTATCCAGACACCATGTAATATAGGAAGGTGCCCGGTATCGGCTGTATCCAGACACCATGTAATATAGGGAGGTGCCCGGTATCGGCTGTATCCAGACACCATGTAATATAGGGAGGCGCCCGGTATCGGCTGTATCCAGACACCATGTAATATAGGGAGGCGCCCGGTATCGGCTGTCCAACCAAAAAACCGGTATCGGCTGTATCCAGACGCCATGTAATATAGGAAGGCGCCCGGTATCGGCTGTATCCAGACGCCATGTAATATAGGGAGGCGCCCGGTATCGGCTGTATCCAGACACCATGTAATATAGGAAGGTGCCCGGTATCGGCTGTATCCAGACACCATGTAATATAGGAAGGTGCCCGGTATCGGCTGTATCCAGACGCCATGTAATATAGGAAGGCGCCCGGTATCGGCTGTATCCAGACACCATGTAATATAGGGAGGCGCCCGGTATCGGCTGTATCCAGACACCATGTAATATAGGGAGGCGCCCGGTATCGGCTGTATCCAGACACCATGTAATATAGGAAGGTGCCCGGTATCGGCTGTATCCAGACACCATGTAATATAGGAAGGTGCCCGGTATCGGCTGTATCCAGACGCCATGTAATATAGGGAGCCGCCCCGGCTGTATCCAGACACCATGTAATATAGGGAGGCTGCCCGGTATCGGCTGTATCCAGACACCATGTAATATAGGAGGGGGCCCGGTATCGGGGTATCCAGACCCATGTAATATAGGGAGGCGCCCGGTATCGGCTGTATCCAGACACCATGTAATATAGGAAGGTGCCCGGTATCGGCTGTATCCAGACGCCATGTAATATAGGGAGGCGCCCGGTATCGGCTGTATCCAGACGCCATGTAATATAGGGAGGCGCCCGGTATCGGCTGTATCCAGACACCATGTAATATAGGAAGGTGCCCGGTATCGGCTGTATCCAGACACCATGTAATATAGGAAGGTGCCCGGTATCGGCTGTATCCAGACACCATGTAATATAGGGAGCGCCCGGTATCGGCTGTATCCAGACGCCATGTAATATAGGGAGGTGCCCGGTATCGGCTGTATCCAGACACCATGTAATATAGGAAGGTGCCCGGTATCGGCTGTATCCAGACACCATGTAATATAGGGAGGTGCCCGGTATCGGCTGTATCCAGACGCCATGTAATATAGGGAGGCGCCCGGTATCGGCTGTATCCAGACACCATGTAATATAGGGAGCCGCCCGGTATCGGCTGTATCCAGACACCATGTAATATAGGGAGGTGCCCGGTATCGGCTGTATCCAGACACCATGTAATATAGGGAGGTGCCCGGTATCGGCTGTATCCAGACACCATGTAATATAGGGAGGTGCCCGGTATCGGCTGTATCCAGACACCATGTAATATAGGGAGGTGCCCGGTATCGGCTGTATCCAGACACCATGTAATATAGGGAGGCGCCCGGTATCGGCTGTATCCAGACGCCATGTAATATAGGGAGGTGCCCGGTATCGGCTGTATCCAGACGCCATGTAATATAGGAAGGTGCCCGGTATCGGCTGTATCCAGACGCCATGTAATATAGGGAGGTCCCCCGGTATCGGCTGTATCCAGACGCCATGTAATATAGGAAGGTGCCCGGTATCGGCTGTATCCAGACGCCATGTAATATAGGGAGGTGCCCGGTATCGGCTGTATCCAGACGCCATGTAATATAGGGAGGCGCCCGGTATCGGCTGTATCCAGACGCCATGTAATATAGGAAGGTGCCCGGTATCGGCTGTATCCAGACGCCATGTAATATAGGAAGGTGCCCGGTATCGGCTGTATCCAGACGCCATGTAATATAGGAAGGTGCCCGGTATCGGCTGTATCCAGACGCCATGTAATATAGGAAGGTGCCCGGTATCGGCTGTATCCAGACGCCATGTAATATAGGGAGGTGCCCGGTATCGGCTGTATCCAGACACCATGTAATATAGGGAGGTGCCCGGTATCGGCTGTATCCAGACGCCATGTAATATAGGGAGGTGCCCGGTATCGGCTGTATCCAGACACCATGTAATATAGGAAGGTGCCCGGTATCGGCTGTATCCAGACACCATGTAATATAGGAAGGTGCCCGGTATCGGCTGTATCCAGACACCATGTAATATAGGGAGGTGCCCGGGGTCCGGGGGTATCGGCTGTATCCAGACGCCATGTAATATAGGAAGGTGCCCGGTATCGGCTGTATCCAGACGCCATGTAATATAGGAAGGTGCCCGGTATCGGCTGTATCCAGACACCATGTAATATAGGAAGGTGCCCGGTATCGGCTGTATCCAGACGCCATGTAATATAGGAAGGTGCCCGGTATCGGCTGTATCCAGACGCCATGTAATATAGGAAGGTGCCCGGTATCGGCTGTATCCAGACGCCATGTAATATAGGGAGGCGCCCGGTATCGGCTGTATCCAGACACCATGTAATATAGGAAGGTGCCCGGTATCGGCTGTATCCAGACACCATGTAATATAGGAAGGTGCCCGGTATCGGCTGTATCCAGACGCCATGTAATATAGGAAGGTGCCCGGTATCGGCTGTATCCAGACACCATGTAATATAGGAAGGTGCCCGGTATCGGCTGTATCCAGACGCCATGTAATATAGGAAGGTGCCCGGTATCGGCTGTATCCAGACGCCATGTAATATAGGAAGGTGCCCGGTATCGGCTGTATCCAGACACCATGTAATATAGGAAGGTGCCCGGTATCGGCTGTATCCAGACACCATGTAATATAGGGAGGTGCCCGGTATCGGCTGTATCCAGACACCATGTAATATAGGAAGGTGCCCGGTATCGGCTGTATCCAGACGCCATGTAATATAGGAAGGTGCCGGCGGCGATCCAACCATGTAATATAGGAAGGTGCCCGGTATCGGCTGTATCCAGACACCATGTAATATAGGAAGGTGCCCGGTATCGGCTGTATCCAGACACCATGTAATATAGGAAGGTGCCCGGTATCGGCTGTATCCAGACACCATGTAATATAGGAAGGTGCCCGGTATCGGCTGTATCCAGACGCCATGTAATATAGGGAGGCGCCCGGTATCGGCTGTATCCAGACACCATGTAATATAGGAAGGTGCCCGGTATCGGCTGTATCCAGACACCATGTAATATAGGGAGGTGCCCGGTATCGGCTGTATCCAGACGCCATGTAATATAGGAAGGTGCCCGGTATCGGCTGTATCCAGACACCATGTAATATAGGAAGGTGCCCGGTATCGGCTGTATCCAGACGCCATGTAATATAGGAAGGTGCCCGGTATCGGCTGTATCCAGACACCATGTAATATAGGAAGGTGCCCGGTATCGGCTGTATCCAGACGCCATGTAATATAGGAAGGTGCCCGGTATCGGCTGTATCCAGACACCATGTAATATAGGGAGGTGCCCGGTATCGGCTGTATCCAGACACCATGTAATATAGGGAGGGGCCCGGTATCGGCTGTATCCAGACACCATGTAATATAGGGAGGCGCCCGGTATCGGCTGTATCCAGACACCATGTAATATAGGGAGCCGCCCGGTATCGGCTGTATCCAGACACCATGTAATATAGGAAGGTGCCCGGTATCGGCTGTATCCAGACACCATGTAATATAGGAAGGTGCCCGGTATCGGCTGTATCCAGACACCATGTAATATAGGGAGGCGCCCGGTATCGGCTGTATCCAGACACCATGTAATATAGGAAGGTGCCCGGTATCGGCTGTATCCAGACACCATGTAATATAGGGAGGCGCCCGGTATCGGCTGTATCCAGACGCCATGTAATATAGGGAGGCGCCCGGTATCGGCTGTATCCAGACACCATGTAATATAGGAAGGTGCCCGGTATCGGCTGTATCCAGACACCATGTAATATAGGGAGGCGCCCGGTATCGGCTGTATCCAGACGCCATGTAATATAGGGAGGCGCCCGGTATCGGCTGTATCCAGACGCCATGTAATATAGGAAGGTGCCCGGTATCGGCTGTATCCAGACACCATGTAATATAGGGAGGTGCCCGGTATCGGCTGTATCCAGACGCCATGAAAGGGGGGCGGTACGGTGTATCCAGCGCCATGTTTGGAGGGTATCGGCTGTATCCAGACGCCATGTAATATAGGAAGGTGCCCGGTATCGGCTGTATCCAGACGCCATGTAATATAGGAAGGTGCCCGGTATCGGCTGTATCCAGACGCCATGTAATATAGGGAGGTGCCCGGTATCGGCTGTATCCAGACGCCATGTAATATAGGAAGGTGCCCGGTATCGGCTGTATCCAGACACCATGTAATATAGGAAGGTGCCCGGTATCGGCTGTATCCAGACGCCATGTAATATAGGGAGGTGCCCGGTATCGGCTGTATCCAGACACCATGTAATATAGGAAGGTGCCCGGTATCGGCTGTATCCAGACGCCATGTAATATAGGAGGGCCCGGATCGGCTGTATCCAGACACCATGTAATATAGGAAGGTGCCCGGTATCGGCTGTATCCAGACACCATGTAATATAGGAAGGTGCCCGGTATCGGCTGTATCCAGACGCCATGTAATATAGGGAGCCGCCCGGTATCGGCTGTATCCAGACACCATGTAATATAGGAAGGTGCCCGGTATCGGCTGTATCCAGACGCCATGTAATATGGGAGGGAGGCGCCCGGTATCGGCTGTATCCAGACGCCATGTAATATAGGAAGGTGCCCGGTATCGGCTGTATCCAGACACCATGTAATATAGGAAGGTGCCCGGTATCGGCTGTATCCAGACACCATGTAATATAGGGAGGTGCCCGGTATCGGCTGTATCCAGACGCCATGTAATATAGGGAGGCGCCCGGTATCGGCTGTATCCAGACACCATGTAATATAGGAAGGTGCCCGGTATCGGCTGTATCCAGACACCATGTAATATAGGGAGGTGCCCGGTATCGGCTGTATCCAGACACCATGTAATATAGGGAGGCGCCCGGTATCGGCTGTATCCAGACACCATGTAATATAGGAAGGTGCCCGGTATCGGCTGTATCCAGACACCATGTAATATAGGGAGGGGCCCGGTATCGGCTGTATCCAGACGCCATGTAATATAGGAAGGTGCCCGGTATCGGCTGTATCCAGACGCCATGTAATATAGGGAGGGGCCCGGTATCGGCTGTATCCAGACGCCATGTAATATAGGAAGGTGCCCGGTATCGGCTGTATCCAGACACCATGTAATATAGGGAGGTGCCCGGTATCGGCTGTATCCAGACGCCATGTAATATAGGAAGGTGCCCGGTATCGGCTGTATCCAGACACCATGTAATATAGGGAGGTGCCCGGTATCGGCTGTATCCAGACACCATGTAATATAGGAAGGTGCCCGGTATCGGCTGTATCCAGACGCCATGTAATATAGGAAGGTGCCCGGTATCGGCTGTATCCAGACGCCATGTAATATAGGAAGGTGCCCGGTATCGGCTGTATCCAGACGCCATGTAATATAGGAAGGTGCCCGGTATCGGCTGTATCCAGACGCCATGTAATATAGGGAGGGGCCCGGTATCGGCTGTATCCAGACGCCATGTAATATAGGAAGGTGCCCGGTATCGGCTGTATCCAGACACCATGTAATATAGGGAGGCCGCCCGGTATCGGCTGTATCCAGACGCCATGTAATATAGGGAGGTGCCCGGTATCGGCTGTATCCAGACACCATGTAATATAGGAAGGTGCCCGGTATCGGCTGTATCCAGACACCATGTAATATAGGGAGGTGCCCGGTATCGGCTGTATCCAGACACCATGTAATAAGGGAGGGGGATCGGCTGTATCCAGACGCCATGTAATATAGGGAGGCGCCCGGTATCGGCTGTATCCAGACACCATGTAATATAGGGAGCCGCCCGGTATCGGCTGTATCCAGACACCATGTAATATAGGAAGGTGCCCGGTATCGGCTGTATCCAGACACCATGTAATATAGGAAGGTGCCCGGTATCGGCTGTATCCAGACACCATGTAATATAGGGAGGCGCCCGGTATCGGCTGTATCCAGACACCATGTAATATAGGAAGGTGCCCGGTATCGGCTGTATCCAGACGCCATGTAATATAGGAAGGTGCCCGGTATCGGCTGTATCCAGACACCATGTAATATAGGAAGGTGCCCGGTATCGGCTGTATCCAGACACCATGTAATATAGGAAGGTGCCCGGTATCGGCTGTATCCAGACACCATGTAATATAGGGAGGTGCCCGGTATCGGCTGTATCCAGACACCATGTAATATAGGGAGGCGCCCGGTATCGGCTGTATCCAGACACCATGTACTATAGGAAGGGGCCCGGTATCGGCTGTATCCAGACACCATGTAATATAGGGAGGCGCCCGGTATCGGCTGTATCCAGACACCATGTAATATAGGGAGGCGCCCGGTATCGGCTGTATCCAGACACCATGTACTATAGGAAGGTGCCCGGTATCGGCTGTATCCAGACACCATGTACTATAGGAAGGTGCCCGGTATCGGCTGTATCCAGACGCCATGTAATATAGGAAGGTGCCCGGTATCGGCTGTATCCAGACGCCATGTAATATAGGAAGGTGCCCGGTATCGGCTGTATCCAGACACCATGTAATATAGGAAGGTGCCCGGTATCGGCTGTATCCAGACGCCATGTAATATAGGGAGGCGCCCGGTATCGGCTGTATCCAGACACCATGTAATATAGGAAGGTGCCCGGTATCGGCTGTATCCAGACGCCATGTAATATAGGAAGGTGCCCGGTATCGGCTGTATCCAGACGCCATGTAATATAGGAAGGTGCCCGGTATCGGCTGTATCCAGACGCCATGTAATATAGGAAGGTGCCCGGTATCGGCTGTATCCAGACACCATGTAATATAGGGAGGCGCCCGGTATCGGCTGTATCCAGACACCATGTAATATAGGAGCCGCCCGGTATCGGCTGTATCCAGACACCATGTAATATAGGGAGGTGCCCGGTATCGGCTGTATCCAGACACCATGTAATATAGGGAGGTGCCCGGTATCGGCTGTATCCAGACACCATGTAATATAGGAAGGTGCCCGGTATCGGCTGTATCCAGACACCATGTAATATGGAGGGAGGGCCCGGTATCGGCGTTCCAGACGCCATGTAATATAGGGAGGCGCCCGGTATCGGCTGTATCCAGACGCCATGTAATATAGGGAGGTGCCCGGTATCGGCTGTATCCAGACACCATGTAATATAGGAAGGTGCCCGGTATCGGCTGTATCCAGACACCATGTAATATAGGGAGGCGCCCGGTATCGGCTGTATCCAGACACCATGTAATATAGGGAGGCGCCCGGTATCGGCTGTATCCAGACACCATGTAATATAGGGAGGCGCCCGGTATCGGCTGTATCCAGACGCCATGTAATATAGGGAGGCGCCCGGTATCGGCTGTATCCAGACGCCATGTAATATAGGGAGGCGCCCGGTATCGGCTGTATCCAGACGCCATGTAATATAGGGAGGCGCCCGGGATCGGCTGTATCCAGACGCCATGTAATATAGGAAGGTGCCCGGTATCGGCTGTATCCAGACGCCATGTAATATAGGAAGGTGCCCGGTATCGGCTGTATCCAGACGCCATGTAATATAGGGAGGTGCCCGGTATCGGCTGTATCCAGACACCATGTAATATAGGAAGGGGCGGCCGGTATCGGCTGTATCCAGACGCCATGTAATATAGGAAGGGGGCCGGTATCGGCTGTATCCAGACGCCATGTAATATAGGAAGGTGCCCGGTATCGGCTGTATCCAGACGCCATGTAATATAGGAAGGTGCCCGGTATCGGCTGTATCCAGACGCCATGTAATATAGGGAGCCGCCCGGTATCGGCTGTATCCAGACACCATGTAATATAGGAAGGTGCCCGGTATCGGCTGTATCCAGACGCCATGTAATATAGGAAGGTGCCCGGTATCGGCTGTATCCAGACACCATGTAATATAGGAAGGTGCCCGGTATCGGCTGTATCCAGACACCATGTAATATAGGGAGGTGCCCGGTATCGGCTGTATCCAGACGCCATGTAATATAGGAAGGTGCCCGGTATCGGCTGTATCCAGACGCCATGTAATATAGGAAGGTGCCCGGTATCGGCTGTATCCAGACACCATGTAATATAGGAAGGGGCCTGGGATCGGCGGTATCCAGACGCCATGTAATATAGGAAGGTGCCCGGTATCGGCTGTATCCAGACACCATGTAATATAGGAAGGTGCCCGGTATCGGCTGTATCCAGACGCCATGTAATATAGGGAGGCGCCCGGTATCGGCTGTATCCAGACACCATGTAATATAGGAAGGTGCCCGGTATCGGCTGTATCCAGACACCATGTAATATAGGAAGGTGCCCGGTATCGGCTGTATCCAGACGCCATGTAATATAGGAAGGTGCCCGGTATCGGCTGTATCCAGACACCATGTAATATAGGAAGGTGCCCGGTATCGGCTGTATCCAGACACCATGTAATATAGGAAGGTGCCCGGTATCGGCTGTATCCAGACACCATGTAATATAGGAAGGTGCCCGGTATCGGCTGTATCCAGACACCATGTAATATAGGAAGGTGCCCGGTATCGGCTGTATCCAGACACCATGTAATATAGGGAGGCGCCCGGTATCGGCTGTATCCAGACACCATGTAATATAGGAAGGTGCCCGGTATCGGCTGTATCCAGACGCCATGTAATATAGGAAGGTGCCCGGTATCGGCTGTATCCAGACACCATGTAATATAGGAAGGTGCCCGGTATCGGCTGTATCCAGACACCATGTAATATAGGAAGGTGCCCGGTATCGGCTGTATCCAGACGCCATGTAATATAGGAAGGTGCCCGGTATCGGCTGTATCCAGACACCATGTAATATAGGAAGGTGCCCGGTATCGGCTGTATCCAGACGCCATGTAATATAGGGAGCCGCCCGGTATCGGCTGTATCCAGACACCATGTAATATAGGAAGGTGCCCGGTATCGGCTGTATCCAGACACCATGTAATATAGGGAGGTGCCCGGTATCGGCTGTATCCAGACGCCCATGTAATATAGGAAGGTGCCCGGTATCGGCTGTATCCAGACGCCATGTAATATAGGAAGGTGCCCGGTATCGGCTGTATCCAGACGCCATGTAATATAGGGAGGCGCCCGGTATCGGCTGTATCCAGACACCATGTAATATAGGGAGGCGCCCGGTATCGGCTGTATCCAGACGCCATGTAATATAGGAAGGTGCCCGGTATCGGCTGTATCCAGACCCATGAAGCCTATCCAGACACCATGTAATATAGGGAGGGGCCCGGTATCGGCTGTATCCAGACACCATGTAATATAGGGAGCCCGCCCCCGTCCTCCAGACACCATGTAATATAGGGAGCCGCCCGGTATCGGCTGTATCCAGACGCCATGTAATATAGGAAGGTGCCCGGTATCGGCTGTATCCAGACACCATGTAATATAGGGAGGCGCCCGGTATCGGCTGTATCCAGACACCATGTAATATAGGGAGGTGCCCGGTATCGGCTGTATCCAGACACCATGTAATATAGGAAGGTGCCCGGTATCGGCTGTATCCAGACACCATGTAATATAGGGAGGCGCCCGGTATCGGCTGTATCCAGACACCATGTAATATAGGAAGGTGCCCGGTATCGGCTGTATCCAGACACCATGTAATATAGGGAGGCGCCCGGTATCGGCTGTATCCAGACACCATGTACTATAGGAAGGTGCCCGGTATCGGCTGTATCCAGACACCATGTAACTATAGGAAGGTGCCCGGTATCGGCTGTATCCAGACGCCATGTAATATAGGGAGGAGCCAGGTATCGGCTGTATCCAGACGCCATGTAATATAGGAAGGTGCCCGGTATCGGCTGTATCCAGACGCCATGTAATATAGGAAGGTGCCCGGTATCGGCTGTATCCAGACGCCATGTAATATAGGGGGCCAGGGAGGGGCCCGGTATCGGCTGTATCCAGACACCATGTAATATAGGAAGGTGCCCGGTATCGGCTGTATCCAGACACCATGTAATATAGGAAGGTGCCCGGTATCGGCTGTATCCAGACGCCATGTAATATAGGAAGGTGCCCGGTATCGGCTGTATCCAGACACCATGTAATATAGGAAGGTGCCCGGTATCGGCTGTATCCAGACACCATGTAATATAGGAAGGTGCCCGGTATCGGCTGTATCCAGACGCCATGTAATATAGGGAGGCGCCCGGTATCGGCTGTATCCAGACACCATGTAATATAGGAAGGTGCCCGGTATCGGCTGTATCCAGACACCATGTAATATAGGGAGGGCGCCCGGTATCGGCTGTATCCAGACGCCATGTAATATAGGAAGGTGCCCGGTATCGGCTGTATCCAGACGCCATGTAATATAGGAAGGTGCCCGGTATCGGCTGTATCCAGACACCATGTAATATAGGGATCGGCTGCCCCCGGGGGGGCCGGTATCGGCTGTATCCAGACACCATGTAATATAGGGAGGCGCCCGGTATCGGCTGTATCCAGACACCATGTAATATAGGGAGCCGCCCGGTATCGGCTGTATCCAGACGCCATGTAATATAGGAAGGTGCCCGGTATCGGCTGTATCCAGACACCATGTAATATAGGGAGGGGCCCGGTATCGGCTGTATCCAGACACCATGTAATATAGGGAGCCGCCCGGTATCGGCTGTATCCAGACGCCATGTAATATAGGAAGGTGCCCGCCCAGTATCGGCTGTATCCAGACACCATGTAATATAGGGAGGGGGCCGGTATCGGCTGTATCCAGACACCATGTAATATAGGGAGGCGCCCGGTATCGGCTGTATCCAGACACCATGTAATATAGGAAGGTGCCCGGTATCGGCTGTATCCAGACGCCATGTAATATAGGAAGGTGCCCGGTATCGGCTGTATCCAGACGCCATGTAATATAGGAAGGTGCCCGGTATCGGCTGTATCCAGACGCCAGAATATAGGGAGGGGCCCGGTATCGGCTGTATCCAGACGCCATGTAATATAGGAAGGCCCGCAGCGAGAGGCGCCCGGTATCGGCTGTATCCAGACGCCATGTAATATAGGAAGGTGCCCGGTATCGGCTGTATCCAGACACCATGTAATATAGGGAGGTGCCCGGTATCGGCTGTATCCAGACACCATGTAATATAGGGAGGCGGCCGGTATCGGCTGTATCCAGACGCCATGTAATATAGGAAGGTGCCCGGTATCGGCTGTATCCAGACGCCATGTAATATAGGAAGGTGCCCGGTATCGGCTGTATCCAGACGCCATGTAATATAGGAAGGTGCCCGGTATCGGCTGTATCCAGACACCATGTAATATAGGGAGGCGCCCGGTATCGGCTGTATCCAGACGCCATGTAATATAGGGAGGGGCCCGGTATCGGCTGTATCCAGACACCATGTAATATAGGAAGGTGCCCGGTATCGGCTGTATCCAGACACCATGTAATATAGGGAGGTGCCCGGTATCGGCTGTATCCAGACACCATGTAATATAGGGAGGGGGCCCGGTATCGGCTGTATCCAGACACCATGTAATATAGGGAGGCGCCCGGTATCGGCTGTATCCAGACACCATGTAATATAGGGAGGTGCCCGGTATCGGCTGTATCCAGACGCCATGTAATATAGGAAGGTGCCCGGTATCGGCTGTATCCAGACACCATGTAATATAGGAAGGTGCCCGGTATCGGCTGTATCCAGACACCATGTACTATAGGGAGGCGCCCGGTATCGGCTGTATCCAGACGCCATGTAATATAGGAAGGTGCCCGGTATCGGCTGTATCCAGACGCCATGTAATATAGGAAGGTGCCCGGTATCGGCTGTATCCAGACGCCATGTAATATAGGGAGGCGCCCGGTATCGGCTGTATCCAGACACCATGTAATATAGGAAGGTGCCCGGTATCGGCTGTATCCAGACACCATGTAATATAGGAAGGTGCCCGGTATCGGCTGTATCCAGACACCATGTAATATAGGGAGGCGCCCGGTATCGGCTGTATCCAGACACCATGTAATATAGGGAGGCGGCCCGGTATCGGCTGTATCCAGACGCCATGTAATATAGGGAGGCGCCCGGTATCGGCTGTATCCAGACGCCATGTAATATAGGGAGGGGCCCGGTATCGGCTGTATCCAGACACCATGTAATATAGGGAGGCGCCCGGTATCGGCTGTATCCAGACACCATGTAATATAGGGAGGGCGCCCGGTATCGGCTGTATCCAGACACCATGTACTATAGGAAGGTGCCCGGTATCGGCTGTATCCAGACACCATGTACTATAGGAAGGTGCCCGGTATCGGCTGTATCCAGACGCCATGTAATATAGGGAGGAGCCAGGTATCGGCTGTATCCAGACGCCATGTAATATAGGAAGGTGCCCGGTATCGGCTGTATCCAGACACCATGTAATATAGGAAGGTGCCCGGTATCGGCTGTATCCAGACGCCATGTAATATAGGGAGGCGCCCGGTATCGGCTGTATCCAGACACCATGTAATATAGGAAGGTGCCCGGTATCGGCTGTATCCAGACACCATGTAATATAGGAAGGTGCCCGGTATCGGCTGTATCCAGACGCCATGTAATATAGGAAGGTGCCCGGTATCGGCTGTATCCAGACACCATGTAATATAGGAAGGTGCCCGGTATCGGCTGTATCCAGACACCATGTAATATAGGAAGGTGCCCGGTATCGGCTGTATCCAGACGCCATGTAATATAGGGAGGCGCCCGGTATCGGCTGTATCCAGACACCATGTAATATAGGAAGGTGCCCGGTATCGGCTGTATCCAGACACCATGTAATATAGGGAGGCGCCCGGTATCGGCTGTATCCAGACGCCATGTAATATAGGAAGGTGCCCGGTATCGGCTGTATCCAGACGCCATGTAATATAGGAAGGTGCCCGGTTTCCGGCTGTATCCAGACACCATGTAATATAGGGAGGTGCCCGGTATCGGCTGTATCCAGACACCATGTAATATAGGGAGGGGCCCGGTATCGGCTGTATCCAGACACCATGTAATATAGGGGGCCGCCCAGACCGCTGTAACCAAACACCAGGATATAGGGAGCCGCCTGGTATCGGCTGTATCCAGACGCCATGTAATATAGGAAGGTGCCCGGTATCGGCTGTATCCAGACACCATGTAATATAGGGAGGGGCCCGGTATCGGCTGTATCCAGACACCATGTAATATAGGGAGCCGCCCGGTATCGGCTGTATCCAGACGCCATGTAATATAGGAAGGTGCCCAGTATCGGCTGTATCCAGACACCATGTAATATAGGGAGGGGGCCGGTATCGGCTGTATCCAGACACCATGTAATATAGGGAGGCGCCCGGTATCGGCTGTATCCAGACACCATGTAATATAGGAAGGGCCCGGTATCGGCTGTATCCAGACGCCATGTAATATAGGAAGGGGCCCGGTATCGGCTGTATCCAGACGCCATGTAATATAGGAAGGTGCCCGGTATCGGCTGTATCCAGACGCCATGTAATATAGGGAGGTGCCCGGTATCGGCTGTATCCAGACGCCATGTAATATAGGAAGGTGCCCGGACGGCTGTATCCGGAACCAGACAGAGGGAGCCGCCCGGAGCTGTATCCAGACGCCATGTAATATAGGAAGGTGCCCGGTATCGGCTGTATCCAGACACCATGTAATATAGGGAGGTGCCCGGTATCGGCTGTATCCAGACACCATGTAATATAGGGAGGCGCCCGGTATCGGCTGTATCCAGACGCCATGTAATATAGGAAGGTGCCCGGTATCGGCTGTATCCAGACGCCATGTAATATAGGAAGGGGGCCGGTATCGGCTGTATCCAGACGCCATGTAATATAGGAAGGTGCCCGGTATCGGCTGTATCCAGACGCCATGTAATATAGGGAGGGGGCCGGTATCGGCTGTATCCAGACGCCATGTAATATAGGAAGGTGCCCGGTATCGGCTGTATCCAGACACCCCATCCCGTATCTATCAGCGAGAGGCGCCCGGTATCGGCTGTATCCAGACACCATGTAATATAGGAAGGTGCCCGGTATCGGCTGTATCCAGACACCATGTAATATAAGGAGCCTCCAGGTATCGGCTGTATCCAGACACCATGTAATATAGGAAGGTGCCCGGTATCGGCTGTATCCAGACACCATGTACTATAGGGAGGTGCCCGGTATCGGCTGTATCCAGACGCCATGTAATATAGGAAGGTGCCCGGTATCGGCTGTATCCAGACGCCATGTAATATAGGAAGGTGCCCGGTATCGGCTGTATCCAGACGCCATGTAATATAGGGAGCCGCCCGGTATCGGCTGTATCCAGACACCATGTAATATAGGAAGGTGCCCGGTATCGGCTGTATCCAGACACCATGTAATATAGGAAGGTGCCCGGTATCGGCTGTATCCAGACACCATGTAATATAGGGAGGCGCCCGGTATCGGCTGTATCCAGACACCATGTAATATAGGGAGGCGCCCGGTATCGGCTGTATCCAGACACCATGTAATATAGGGAGGCGCCCGGTATCGGCTGTATCCAGACGCCATGTAATATAGGGAGCCGCCCGGTATCGGCTGTATCCAGACACCATGTAATATAGGAAGGTGCCCGGTATCGGCTGTATCCAGACACCATGTAATATAGGAAGGTGCCCGGTATCGGCTGTATCCAGACACCATGTAATATAGGGAGCCGCCCGGTATCGGCTGTATCCAGACACCATGTAATATAGGGAGGCGCCCGGTATCGGCTGTATCCAGACGCCATGTAATATAGGGAGGCGCCCGGTATCGGCTGTATCCAGACACCATGTAATATAGGGAGGCGCCCGGTATCGGCTGTATCCAGACACCATGTACTATAGGGAGGTAGCCCGGTATCGGCTGTATCCAGACGCCATGTAATATAGGAAGGTGCCCGGTATCGGCTGTATCCAGACGCCATGTAATATAGGAAGGTGCCCGGTATCGGCTGTATCCAGACGCCATGTAATATAGGGAGGCGCCCGGTATCGGCTGTATCCAGACACCATGTAATATAGGAAGGTGCCCGGTATCGGCTGTATCCAGACACCATGTAATATAGGAAGGTGCCCGGTATCGGCTGTATCCAGACACCATGTAATATAGGGAGCCGCCCGGTATCGGCTGTATCCAGACACCATGTAATATAGGGAGGCGGCCGGTATCGGCTGTATCCAGACGCCATGTAATATAGGGAGGCGCCCGGTATCGGCTGTATCCAGACGCCATGTAATATAGGGAGCCGCCCGGTATCGGCTGTATCCAGACACCATGTAATATAGGAAGGTGCCCGGTATCGGCTGTATCCAGACACCATGTAATATAGGAAGGTGCCCGGTATCGGCTGTATCCAGACACCATGTAATATAGGGAGCCGCCCGGTATCGGCTGTATCCAGACCCATGTAATATAGGGGGGCGGCCGGTATCGGCTGTATCCAGACGCCATGTAATATAGGGAGGCGCCCGGTATCGGCTGTATCCAGACACCATGTAATATAGGGAGGTGCCCGGTATCGGCTGTATCCAGACACCATGTACTATAGGAAGGTGCCCGGTATCGGCTGTATCCAGACACCATGTACTATAGGAAGGTGCCCGGTATCGGCTGTATCCAGACGCCATGTAATATAGGGAGGAGCCAGGTATCGGCTGTATCCAGACGCCATGTAATATAGGAAGGTGCCCGGTATCGGCTGTATCCAGACGCCATGTAATATAGGAAGGTGCCCGGTATCGGCTGTATCCAGACGCCATGTAATATAGGGAGCCACCCGGTATCGGCTGTATCCAGACACCATGTAATATAGGAAGGTGCCCGGTATCGGCTGTATCCAGACACCATGTAATATAGGAAGGTGCCCGGTATCGGCTGTATCCAGACGCCATGTAATATAGGAAGGTGCCCGGTATCGGCTGTATCCAGACACCATGTAATATAGGAAGGTGCCCGGTATCGGCTGTATCCAGACACCATGTAATATAGGAAGGTGCCCGGTATCGGCTGTATCCAGACGCCATGTAATATAGGGAGGCGCCCGGTATCGGCTGTATCCAGACACCATGTAATATAGGAAGGTGCCCGGTATCGGCTGTATCCAGACGCCATGTAATATAGGAAGGTGCCCGGTATCGGCTGTATCCAGACGCCATGTAATATAGGGAGGCGCCCGGTATCGGCTGTATCCAGACACCATGTAATATAGGAAGGTGCCCGGTATCGGCTGTATCCAGACACCATGTAATATAGGAAGGTGCCGGGTATCGGCTGTATCCAGACACCATGTAATATAGGGAGCCGCCCGGTATCGGCTGTATCCAGACACCATGTAATATAGGGAGGCGGCCGGTATCGGCTGTATCCAGACGCCATGTAATATAGGGAGGCGCCCGGTATCGGCTGTATCCAGACGCCATGTAATATAGGGAGCCGCCCGGTATCGGCTGTATCCAGACACCATGTAATATAGGAAGGTGCCCGGTATCGGCTGTATCCAGACACCATGTAATATAGGAAGGTGCCCGGTATCGGCTGTATCCAGACACCATGTAATATAGGGAGCCGCCCGGTATCGGCTGTATCCAGACACCATGTAATATAGGGAGGCGGCCGGTATCGGCTGTATCCAGACGCCATGTAATATAGGGAGGCGCCCGGTATCGGCTGTATCCAGACACCATGTAATATAGGGAGGCGGCCGGTAACGGCTGTATCCAGACACCATGTAATATAAGGAGCCGCCAGGTATCGGCTGTATCCAGACACCATGTAATATAGGGAGGTGCCTGGTATCGGCTGTATCCAGACACCATGTAATATAGGAAGGTGCCCGGTATCGGCTGTATCCAGACGCCATGTAATATAGGAAGGTGCCCGGTATCGGCTGTATCCAGACACCATGTAATATAGGGAGGCGGCCGGTATCGGCTGTATCCAGACACCATGTAATATTGGGAGGCGCCCGGTATCGGCTGTATCCAGACGCCATGTAATATAGGGAGGCGCCCGGTATCGGCTGTATCCAGACGCCATGTAATATAGGGAGCCGCCCGGTATCGGCTGTATCCAGACACCATGTAATATAGGAAGGTGCCCAGTATCGGCTGTATCCAGACACCATGTAATATAGGAAGGTGCCCGGTATCGGACTGTATCCAGACGCCATGTAATATAGGGAGCCGCCCGGTATCGGCTGTATCCAGACACCATGTAATATAGGAAGGTGCCCGGTATCGGCTGTATCCAGACGCCATGTAATATAGGAAGGTGCCCGGTATCGGCTGTATCCAGACGCCATGTAATATAGGGAGGCGCCCGGTATCGGCTGTATCCAGACACCATGTAATATAGGAAGGTGCCCGGTATCGGCTGTATCCAGACACCATGTAATATAGGAAGGTGCCGGGTATCGGCTGTATCCAGACACCATGTAATATAGGGAGCCGCCCGGTATCGGCTGTATCCAGACACCATGTAATATAGGGAGGCGCCCGGTATCGGCTGTATCCAGACGCCATGTAATATAGGGAGGCGCCCGGTATCGGCTGTATCCAGACGCCATGTAATATAGGGAGCCGCCCGGTATCGGCTGTATCCAGACACCATGTAATATAGGAAGGTGCCCGGTATCGGCTGTATCCAGACACCATGTAATATAGGAAGGTGCCCGGTATCGGCTGTATCCAGACACCATGTAATATAGGGAGGCGCCCGGTATCGGCTGTATCCAGACACCATGTAATATAGGGGGGGGGCGGCGGTATCGGCTGTATCCAGACGCCATGTAATATAGGGAGGCGCCCGGATCAGCTGTATCCAGACACCATGAAAAGGGAGGGGCCGGAACGGCTGTATCCAGACACCATGTAATATAGGGGGCCTCCAGGTATCGGCTGTATCCAGACACCATGTAATATAGGGAGGTGCCTGGTATCGGCTGTATCCAGACACCATGTAATATAGGAAGGTGCCCGGTATCGCCTGTATCCAGACGCCATGTAATATAGGAAGGTGCCCGGTATCGGCTGTATCCAGACACCATGTAATATAGGGAGGCGGCCGGTATCGGCTGTATCCAGACACCATGTAATATTGGGAGGCGCCCGGTATCGGCTGTATCCAGACGCCATGTAATATAGGGAGGCGCCCGGTATCGGCTGTATCCAGACGCCATGTAATATAGGGAGCCGCCCGGTATCGGCTGTATCCAGACACCATGTAATATAGGAAGGTGCCCGGTATCGGCTGTATCCAGACACCATGTAATATAGGGAGGCGGCCGGTATCGGCTGTATCCAGACACCATGTAATATTGGGAGGCGCCCGGTATCGGCTGTATCCAGACGCCATGTAATATAGGGAGGCGCCCGGTATCGGCTGTATCCAGACGCCATGTAATATAGGGAGGCGCCCGGTATCGGCTGTATCCAGACGCCATGTAATATAGGGAGGCGCCCGGTATCGGCTGTATCCAGACGCCATGTAATATAGGGAGGAGCCAGGCATCGGCTGTATCCAGATGCCATGTAATATAGGAAGGTGCCCGGTATCGGCTGTATCCAGACGCCATGTAATATAGGAAGGTGCCCGGTATCAGCTGTATCCAGACGCCATGTAATATAGGGAGGTGCCCGGTATCAGCTGTATCCAGACACCATGTAATATAGGGAGGCGGCCGGTATCGTCTGTATCCAGACGCCATGTAATATAGGAAGGGGGCCGGTATCGGCTGTATCCAGACGCCATGTAATATAGGAAGGTGCCCGGTATCGGCTGTATCCAGACGCCATGTAATATAGGAAGGTGCCCGGTATCGGCTGTATCCAGACACCATGTACTATAGGGAGTAGCCCGGTATCGGCTGTATCCAGACGCCATGTAATATAGGAAGGTGCCCGGTATCGGCTGTATCCAGACGCCATGTAATATAGGGAGGCGCCCGGTATCGGCTGTATCCAGACACCATGTAATATAGGAAGGTGCCCGGTATCGGCTGTATCCAGACGCCATGTAATATAGGAAGGTGCCCGGTATCGGCTGTATCCAGACGCCATGTAATATAGGAAGGTGCCCGGTATCGGCTGTATCCAGACGCCATGTAATATAGGGAGCCACCCGGTATCGGCTGTATCCAGACACCATGTAATATAGGAAGGTGCCCGGTATCGGCTGTATCCAGACACCATGTAATATAGGAAGGTGCCTGGTATCGGCTGTATCCAGACGCCATGTAATATAGGAAGGTGCCCGGTATCGGCTGTATCCAGACACCATGTAATATAGGAAGGTGCCCAGTATCGGCTGTATCCAGACACCATGTAATATAGGAAGGTGCCCGGTATCGGCTGTATCCAGACGCCATGTAATATAGGAAGGTGCCCGGTATCGGCTGTATCCAGACACCATGTAATATAGGAAGGTGCCCGGTATCGGCTGTATCCAGACACCATGTAATATAGGGAGCCGCCCGGTATCGGCTGTATCCCGACACCATGTAATATAGGAAGGTGCCCGGTATCGGCTGTATCCAGACGCCATGTAATATAGGAAGGTGCCCGGTATCGGCTGTATCCAGACACCATGTAATATAGGAAGGTGCCCGGTATCGGCTGTATCCAGACACCATGTAATATAGGAAGGTGCCCGGTATCGGCTGTATCCAGACGCCATGTAATATAGGGAGGCGCCCGGTATCGGCTGTATCCAGACACCATGTAATATAGGAAGGTGCCCGGTATCGGCTGTATCCAGACACCATGTAATATAGGAAGGTGCCCGGTATCGGCTGTATCCAGACGCCATGTAATATAGGGAGCCGCCCGGTATCGGCTGTATCCAGACACCATGTAATATAGGAAGGTGCCCGGTATCGGCTGTATCCAGACACCATGTAATATAGGGAGGTGCCCGGTATCGGCTGTATCCAGACGCCATGTAATATAGGAAGGTGCCTGGTATCGGCTGTATCCAGACGCCATGTAATATAGGAAGGTGCCCGGTATCGGCTGTATCCAGACGCCATGTAATATAGGAAGGTGCCCGGTATCGGCTGTATCCAGACACCATGTACTATAGGGAGCCGCCCGGTATCGGCTGTATCCAGACGCCATGTAATATAGGAAGGTGCCCGGTATCGGCTGTATCCAGACGCCATGTAATATAGGAAGGTGCCCGGTATCGGCTGTATCCAGACACCATGTAATATAGGGAGGTGCCCGGTATCGGCTGTATCCAGACACCATGTAATATAGGGAGGGGGCCGGTATCGGCTGTATCCAGACACCATGTAATATAGGGAGCCGCCCAGTATCTGCTGTATCCAGACACCATGTAATATAGGGAGCCGCCCGGTATCGGCTGTATCCAGACGCCATGTAATATTGGAAGGTGCCCGGTATCGGCTGTATCCAGACACCATGTAATATAGGAAGGTGCCCGGTATCGGCTGTATCCAGACACCATGTACTATAGGGAGGCGCCCGGTATCGGCTGTATCCAGACTCCATGTAATATAGGAAGGTGCCCGGTATCGGCTGTATCCAGACGCCATGTAATATAGGAAGGTGCCCGGTATCGGCTGTATCCAGACGCCATGTAATATAGGGAGCCGCCCGGTATCGGCTGTATCCAGACACCATGTAATATAGGAAGGTGCCCGGTATCGGCTGTATCCAGACACCATGTAATATAGGAAGGTGCCCGGTATCGGCTGTATCCAGACACCATGTAATATAGGGAGCCGCCCGGTATCGGCTGTATCCAGACACCATGTAATATAGGGAGGCGGCCGGTATCGGCTGTATCCAGACGCCATGTAATATAGGGAGGCGCCCGGTATCGGCTGTATCCAGACGCCATGTAATATAGGGAGGGGGCCGGTATCGGCTGTATCCAGACACCATGTAATATAGGGAGGCGCCCGGTATCGGCTGTATCCAGACACCATGTAATATAGGGAGGCGCCCGGTATCGGCTGTATCCAGACACCATGTACTATAGGAAGGTGCCCGGTATCGGCTGTATCCAGACACCATGTACTATAGGAAGGTGCCCGGTATCGGCTGTATCCAGACGCCATGTAATATAGGGAGGAGCCAGGTATCGGCTGTATCCAGACGCCATGTAATATAGGAAGGTGCCCGGTATCGGCTGTATCCAGACACCATGTAATATAGGAAGGTGCCCGGTATCGGCTGTATCCAGACGCCATGTAATATAGGGAGGCGCCCGGTATCGGCTGTATCCAGACACCATGTAATATAGGAAGGTGCCCGGTATCGGCTGTATCCAGACACCATGTAATATAGGAAGGTGCCCGGTATCGGCTGTATCCAGACGCCATGTAATATAGGAAGGTGCCCGGTATCGGCTGTATCCAGACACCATGTAATATAGGAAGGTGCCCGGTATCGGCTGTATCCAGACACCATGTAATATAGGAAGGTGCCCGGTATCGGCTGTATCCAGACGCCATGTAATATAGGGAGCCGCCCGGTATCGGCTGTATCCAGACACCATGTAATATAGGAAGGTGCCCGGTATCGGCTGTATCCAGACACCATGTAATATAGGGAGGCGCCCGGTATCGGCTGTATCCAGACGCCATGTAATATAGGAAGGTGCCCGGTATCGGCTGTATCCAGACGCCATGTAATATAGGAAGGTGCCCGGTATCGGCTGTATCCAGACACCATGTAATATAGGGAGGTGCCCGGTATCGGCTGTATCCAGACACCATGTAATATAGGGAGGGGCCCGGTATCGGCTGTATCCAGACACCATGTAATATAGGGAGGCGCCCGGTATCGGCTGTATCCAGACACCATGTAATATAGGGAGGCGCCTGGTATCGGCTGTATCCAGACGCCATGTAATATAGGAAGGTGCCCGGTATCGGCTGTATCCAGACACCATGTAATATAGGGAGGGGGCCGGTATCGGCTGTATGCAGACGCCATGTAATATTGGAAGGTGCCCGGTATCGGCTGTATCCAGACACCATGTAATATAGGGAGGGGGCCGGTATCGGCTGTATCCAGACACCATGTAATATAGGGAGGCGCCCGGTATCGGCTGTATCCAGACACCATGTAATATAGGAAGGTGCCCGGTATCGGCTGTATCCAGACGCCATGTAATATAGGAAGGGGCCCGGTATCGGCTGTATCCAGACGCCATGTAATATAGGAAGGTGCCCGGTATCGGCTGTATCCAGACGCCATGTAATATAGGGAGGGGCCCGGTATCGGCTGTATCCAGACGCCATGTAATATAGGAAGGTGCCCGGTATCGGCTGTATCCAGACACCATGTACTAGAGGGAGCCGCCCGGTATCGGCTGTATCCAGACGCCATGTAATATAGGAAGGTGCCCGGTATCAGCTGTATCCAGACACCATGTAATATAGGGAGGTGCCCGGTATCGGCTGTATCCAGACACCATGTAATATAGGGAGGCGGCCGGTATCGGCTGTATCCAGACACCATGTAATATTGGGAGGCGCCCGGTATCGGCTGTATCCAGACGCCATGTAATATAGGGAGGCGCCCGGTATCGGCTGTATCCAGACGCCATGTAATATAGGGAGGCGCCCGGTATCGGCTGTATCCAGACGCCATGTAATATAGGGAGGCGCCCGGTATCGGCTGTATCCAGACGCCATGTAATATAGGGAGGAGCCAGGCATCGGCTGTATCCAGACGCCATGTAATATAGGAAGGTGCCCGGTATCGGCTGTATCCAGACGCCATGTAATATAGGAAGGTGCCCGGTATCAGCTGTATCCAGACGCCATGTAATATAGGGGGGGCCCGGATCAGCTGTATCCAGACACCATGTAATATAGGGGGGGGGCCGGTATCGTCTGTATCCAGACGCCATGTAATATAGGAAGGGGGCCGGTATCGGCTGTATCCAGACGCCATGTAATATAGAAAGGTGCCCGGTATCGGCTGTATCCAGACGCCATGTAATATAGGAAGGTGCCCGGTATCGGCTGTATCCAGACACCATGTACTATAGGGAGTAGCCCGGTATCGGCTGTATCCAGACGCCATGTAATATAGGAAGGTGCCCGGTATCGGCTGTATCCAGACGCCATGTAATATAGGGAGCCACCCGGTATCGGCTGTATCCAGACACCATGTAATATAGGAAGGTGCCTGGTATCGGCTGTATCCAGACGCCATGTAATATAGGAAGGTGCCCGGTATCGGCTGTATCCAGACGCCATGTAATATAGGAAGGTGCCCGGTATCGGCTGTATCCAGACGCCATGTAATATAGGGAGGCGCCCGGTATCGGCTGTATCCAGACACCATGTAATATAGGAAGGTGCCCGGTATCGGCTGTATCCAGACACCATGTAATATAGGAAGGTGCCTGGTATCGGCTGTATCCAGACGCCATGTAATATAGGAAGGTGCCCGGTATCGGCTGTATCCAGACACCATGTAATATAGGAAGGTGCCCAGTATCGGCTGTATCCAGACACCATGTAATATAGGAAGGTGCCCGGTATCGGCTGTATCCAGACGCCATGTAATATAGGAAGGTGCCCGGTATCGGCTGTATCCAGACACCATGTAATATAGGAAGGTGCCCGGTATCGGCTGTATCCAGACACCATGTAATATAGGGAGCCGCCCGGTATCGGCTGTATCCCGACACCATGTAATATAGGAAGGTGCCCGGTATCGGCTGTATCCAGACGCCATGTAATATAGGAAGGTGCCCGGTATCGGCTGTATCCAGACACCATGTAATATAGGAAGGTGCCCGGTATCGGCTGTATCCAGACACCATGTAATATAGGAAGGTGCCCGGTATCGGCTGTATCCAGACGCCATGTAATATAGGGAGCCGCCCGGTATCGGCTGTATCCAGACACCATGTAATATAGGAAGGTGCCCGGTATCGGCTGTATCCAGACACCATGTAATATAGGAAGGTGCCCGGTATCGGCTGTATCCAGACGCCATGTAATATAGGGAGCCGCCCGGTATCGGCTGTATCCAGACACCATGTAATATAGGAAGGTGCCCGGTATCGGCTGTATCCAGACACCATGTAATATAGGGAGGTGCCCGGTATCGGCTGTATCCAGACGCCATGTAATATAGGATGGTGCCTGGTATCGGCTGTATCCAGACGCCATGTAATATAGGAAGGTGCCCGGTATCGGCTGTATCCAGACGCCATGTAATATAGGAAGGTGCCCGGTATCGGCTGTATCCAGACACCATGTACTATAGGGAGCCGCCCGGTATCGGCTGTATCCAGACGCCATGTAATATAGGAAGGTGCCCGGTATCGGCTGTATCCAGACGCCATGTAATATAGGAAGGTGCCCGGTATCGGCTGTATCCAGACACCATGTAATATAGGGAGGTGCCCGGTATCGGCTGTATCCAGACACCATGTAATATAGGGAGGGGGCTGGTATCGGCTGTATCCAGACACCATGTAATATAGGGAGCCGCCCAGTATCTGCTGTATCCAGACACCATGTAATATAGGGAGCCGCCCGGTATCGGCTGTATCCAGACGCCATGTAATATTGGAAGGTGCCCGGTATCGGCTGTATCCAGACACCATGTAATATAGGAAGGTGCCCGGTATCGGCTGTATCCAGACACCATGTACTATAGGGAGTAGCCCGGTATCGGCTGTATCCAGACTCCATGTAATATAGGAAGGTGCCCGGTATCGGCTGTATCCAGACGCCATGTAATATAGGAAGGTGCCTGGTATCGGCTGTATCCAGACGCCATGTAATATAGGGAGCCGCCCGGTATCGGCTGTATCCAGACACCATGTAATATAGGAAGGTGCCCGGTATCGGCTGTATCCAGACACCATGTAATATAGGAAGGTGCCCGGTATCGGCTGTATCCAGACACCATGTAATATAGGGAGCCGCCCGGTATCGGCTGTATCCAGACACCATGTAATATAGGGAGGCGGCCGGTATCGGCTGTATCCAGACGCCATGTAATATAGGGAGGCGCCCGGTATCGGCTGTATCCAGACGCCATGTAATATAGGGAGGGGGCCGGTATCGGCTGTATCCAGACACCATGTAATATAGGGAGGCGCCCGGTATCGGCTGTATCCAGACACCATGTAATATAGGGAGGCGCCCGGTATCGGCTGTATCCAGACACCATGTACTATAGGAAGGTGCCCTGTATCGGCTGTATCCAGACACCATGTACTATAGGAAGGTGCCCGGTATCGGCTGTATCCAGACGCCATGTAATATAGGGAGGAGCCAGGTATCGGCTGTATCCAGACGCCATGTAATATAGGAAGGTGCCCGGTATCGGCTGTATCCAGACACCATGTAATATAGGAAGGTGCCCGGTATCGGCTGTATCCAGACGCCATGTAATATAGGGAGCCGCCCGGTATCGGCTGTATCCAGACACCATGTAATATAGGAAGGTGCCCGGTATCGGCTGTATCCAGACACCATGTAATATAGGAAGGTGCCCGGTATCGGCTGTATCCAGACGCCATGTAATATAGGAAGGTGCCCGGTATCGGCTGTATCCAGACACCATGTAATATAGGAAGGTGCCCAGTATCGGCTGTATCCAGACACCATGTAATATAGGAAGGTGCCCGGTATCGGCTGTATCCAGACGCCATGTAATATAGGGAGCCGCCCGGTATCGGCTGTATCCAGACACCATGTAATATAGGAAGGTGCCCGGTATCGGCTGTATCCAGACACCATGTAATATAGGGAGACGCCCGGTATCGGCTGTATCCAGACGCCATGTAATATAGGAAGGTGCCCGGTATCGGCTGTATCCAGACGCCATGTAATATAGGAAGGTGCCCGGTATCGGCTGTATCCAGACACCATGTAATATAGGGAGGTGCCCGGTATCGGCTGTATCCAGACACCATGTAATATAGGGAGGGGGCCGGTATCGGCTGTATCCAGACACCATGTAATATAGGGAGCCGCCCAGTATCTGCTGTATCCAGACACCATGTAATATAGGGAGCCGCCTGGTATCGGCTGTATCCAGACGCCATGTAATATAGGAAGGTGCCCGGTATCGGCTGTATCCAGACACCATGTAATATAGGGAGGGGGCCGGTATCGGCTGTATGCAGACGCCATGTAATATTGGAAGGTGCCCAGTATCGGCTGTATCCAGACACCATGTAATATAGGGAGGGGGCCGGTATCGGCTGTATCCAGACACCATGTAATATAGGGAGGCGCCCGGTATCGGCTGTATCCAGACACCATGTAATATAGGAAGGTGCCCGGTATCGGCTGTATCCAGACGCCATGTAATATAGGAAGGGGGCCGGTATCGGCTGTATCCAGACGCCATGTAATATAGGAAGGTGCCCGGTATCGGCTGTATCCAGACGCCATGTAATATAGGGAGGGGGCCGGTATCGGCTGTATCCAGACGCCATGTAATATAGGAAGGTGCCCGGTATCGGCTGTATCCAGACACCATGTACTAGAGGGAGCCGCCCGGTATCGGCTATATCCAGACGCCATGTAATATAGGAAAGTGCCCGGTATCAGCTGTATCCAGACACCATGTAATATAGGGAGGTGCCCGGTATCGGCTGTATCCAGACACCATGTAATATAGGGAGGCGGCAGGTATCGGCTGTATCCAGACGCCATGTAATATAGGAAGGGGGCCGGTATCGGCTGTATCCAGACGCCATGTAATATAGGAAGGGGGCCGGTATCGGCTGTATCCAGACGCCATGTAATATAGGAAGGTGCCCGGTATCGGCTGTATCCAGACGCAAAGTAATATAGGGAGGGGGCCGGTATCGGCTGTATCCAGACGCCATGTAATATAGGAAGGTGCCCAGTATCGGCTGTATCCAGACACCATGTACTATAGGGAGCCGCCCGGTATCGGCTGTATCCAGACGCCATGTAATATAGGGAGGCGCCACGTATTGGCTGTATCCAGACACCATGTAATATAGGAAGGTGCCCGGTATCGGCTGTATCCAGACACCATGTAATATAAGGAGCCTCCAGGTATCGGCTGTATCCAGACACCATGTAATATAGGAAGGTGCCCGGTATCGGCTGTATCCAGACACCATGTACTATAGGGAGTAGCCCGGTATCGGCTGTATCCAGACGCCATGTAATATAGGAAGGTGCCCGGTATCGGCTGTATCCAGACGCCATGTAATATAGGAAGGTGCCCGGTATCGGCTGTATCCAGACGCCATGTAATATAGGGAGCCGCCCGGTATCGGCTGTGTCCAGACACCATGTAATATAGGAAGGTGCCCTGTATCGGCTGTATCCAGACACCATGTAATATAGGAAGGTGCCGGGTATCGGCTGTATCCAGACACCATGTAATATAGGGAGCCGCCCGGTATCGGCTGTATCCAGACACCATGTAATATAGGGAGGCGGCCGGTATCGGCTGTATCCAGACGCCATGTAATATAGGGAGGCGCCCGGTATCGGCTGTATCCAGACGCCATGTAATATAGGGAGCCGCCCGGTATCGGCTGTATCCAGACACCATGTAATATAGGAAGGTGCCCGGTATCGGCTGTATCCAGACACCATGTAATATAGGAAGGTGCCCGGTATCGGCTGTATCCAGACACCATGTAATATAGGGAGCCGCCGCGGTATCGGCTGTATCTAGACACCATGTAATATAGGGAGGCGGCCGGTATCGGCTGTATCCAGACGCCATGTAATATAGGGAGGCGCCCGGTATCGGCTGTATCCAGACGCCATGTAATATAGGGAGCCGCCCGGTATCGGCTGTATCCAGACACCATGTAATATAGGAAGGTGCCCGGTATCGGCTGTATCCAGACACCATGTAATATAGGAAGGTGCCCGGTATCGGCTGTATCCAGACACCATGTACTATAGGAAGGTGCCCGGTATCGGCTGTATCCAGACACCATGTACTATAGGAAGGTGCCCGGTATCGGCTGTATCCAGACGCCATGTAATATAGGGAGGAGCCAGGTATCGGCTGTATCCAGACGCCATGTAATATAGGAAGGTGCCCGGTATCGGCTGTATCCAGACGCCATGTAATATAGGAAGGTGCCCGGTATCGGCTGTATCCAGACGCCATGTAATATAGGGAGCCACCCGGTATCGGCTGTATCCAGACACCATGTAATATAGGAAGGTGCCCGGTATCGGCTGTATCCAGACACCATGTAATATAGGAAGGTGCCCGGTATCGGCTGTATCCAGACACCATGTAATATAGGAAGGTGCCCGGTATCGGCTGTATCCAGACACCATGTAATATAGGAAGGTGCCCAGTATCGGCTGTATCCAGACACCATGTAATATAGGAAGGTGCCCGGTATCGACTGTATCCAGACGCCATGTAATATAGGGAGCCGCCCGGTATCGGCTGTATCCAGACACCATGTAATATAGGAAGGTGCCCGGTATCGGCTGTATCCAGACGCCATGTAATATAGGAAGGTGCCCGGTATCGGCTGTATCCAGACGCCATGTAATATAGGGAGCCGCCCGGTATCGGCTGTATCCAGACACCATGTAATATAGGAAGGTGCCCTGTATCGGCTGTATCCAGACACCATGTAATATAGGAAGGTGCCGGGTATCGGCTGTATCCAGACACCATGTAATATAGGGAGCCGCCCGGTATCGGCTGTATCCAGACACCATGTAATATAGGGAGGCGGCCGGTATCGGCTGTATCCAGACGCCATGTAATATAGGGGAGGCGCCCGGTATCGGCTGTATCCAGACGCCATGTAATATAGGGAGCCGCCCGGTATCGGCTGTATCCAGACACCATGTAATATAGGAAGGTGCCCGGTATCGGCTGTATCCAGACACCATGTAATATAGGAAGGTGCCCGGTATCGGCTGTATCCAGACACCATGTAATATAGGGAGCCGCCCGGTATCGGCTGTATCTAGACACCATGTAATACAGGGAGGCGGCCGGTATCGGCTGTATCCAGACGCCATGTAATATAGGGAGGCGCCCGGTATCGGCTGTATCCAGACACCATGTAATATAGGGAGGCGCCCGGTATCGGCTGTATCCAGACACCATGTAATATAGGGAGCCTCCAGGTATCGGCTGTATTCAGACACCATGTAATATAGGAAGGTGCCCGGTATCGGCTGTATCCAGACACCATGTACTATAGGGAGTAGCCCGGTATCGGCTGTATCCAGACGCCATGTAATATAGGAAGGTGCCCGGTATCGGCTGTATCCAGACGCCATGTAATATAGGAAGGTGCCCGGTATCGGCTGTATCCAGACGCCATGTAATATAGGGAGCCGCCCGGTATCGGCTGTATCCAGACACCATGTAATATAGGAAGGTGCCCTGTATCGGCTGTATCCAGACACCGTGTAATATAGGAAGGTGCCGGGTATCGGCTGTATCCAGACACCATGTAATATAGGGAGCCGCCCGGTATCGGCTGTATCTAGACACCATGTAATATAGGGAGGCGGCCGGTATCGGCTGTATCCAGACGCCATGTAATATAGGGAGGCGCCCGGTATCGGCTGTATCCAGACGCCATGTAATATAGGGAGCCGCCCGGTATCGGCTGTATCCAGACACCATGTAATATAGGAAGGTGCCCGGTATCGGCTGTATCCAGACACCATGTAATATAGGAAGGTGCCCGGTATCGGCTGTATCCAGACACCATGTAATATAGGAAGGTGCCCGGTATCGGCTGTATCCAGACACCATGTAATATAGGGAGCCGCCCGGTATCGGCTGTATCTAGACACCATGTAATATAGGGAGGCGGCCGGTATCGGCTGTATCCAGACGCCATGTAATATAGGGAGGCGCCCGGTATCGGCTGTATCCAGACACCATGTAATATAGGGAGGCGCCCGGTATCGGCTGTATCCAGACACCATGTACTATAGGAAGGTGCCCGGTATCGGCTGTATCCAGACACCATGTACTATAGGAAGGTGCCCGGTATCGGCTGTATCCAGACGCCATGTAATATAGGGAGGAGCCAGGTATCGGCTGTATCCAGACGCCATGTAATATAGGAAGGTGCCCGGTATCGGCTGTATCCAGACGCCATGTAATATAGGAAGGTGCCCGGTATCGGCTGTATCCAGACGCCATGTAATATAGGGAGCCACCCGGTATCGGCTGTATCCAGACACCATGTAATATAGGAAGGTGCCCGGTATCGGCTGTATCCAGACACCATGTAATATAGGAAGGTGCCCGGTATCGGCTGTATCCAGACGCCATGTAATATAGGAAGGTGCCCGGTATCGGCTGTATCTAGACACCATGTAATATAGGGAGGCGGCCGGTATCGGCTGTATCCAGACGCCATGTAATATAGGGAGGCGCCCGGTATCGGCTGTATCCAGACACCATGTAATATAGGGAGGCGCCCGGTATCGGCTGTATCCAGACACCATGTAATATAGGGAGCCTCCAGGTATCGGCTGTATCCAGACACCATGTAATATAGGAAGGTGCCCGGTATCGGCTGTATCCAGACACCATGTACTATAGGGAGTAGCCCGGTATCGGCTGTATCCAGACGCCATGTAATATAGGAAGGTGCCCGGTATCGGCTGTATCCAGACGCCATGTAATATAGGAAGGTGCCCGGTATCGGCTGTATCCAGACGCCATGTAATATAGGGAGCCGCCCGGTATCGGCTGTATCCAGACACCATGTAATATAGGAAGGTGCCCTGTATCGGCTGTATCCAGACACCGTGTAATATAGGAAGGTGCCGGGTATCGGCTGTATCCAGACACCATGTAATATAGGGAGCCGCCCGGTATCGGCTGTATCTAGACACCATGTAATATAGGGAGGCGGCCGGTATCGGCTGTATCCAGACGCCATGTAATATAGGGAGGCGCCCGGTATCGGCTGTATCCAGACGCCATGTAATATAGGGAGCCGCCCGGTATCGGCTGTATCCAGACACCATGTAATATAGGAAGGTGCCCGGTATCGGCTGTATCCAGTCACCATGTAATATAGGAAGGTGCCCGGTATCGGCTGTATCCAGACCCCATGTAATATAGGGAGCCGCCCGGTATCGGCTGTATCTAGACACCATGTAATATAGGGAGGCGGCCGGTATCGGCTGTATCCAGACGCCATGTAATATAGGGAGGCGCCCGGTATCGGCTGTATCCAGACACCATGTAATATAGGGAGGCGCCCGGTATCGGCTGTATCCAGACACCATGTACTATAGGAAGGTGCCCGGTATCGGCTGTATCCAGACACCATGTACTATAGGAAGGTGCCCGGTATCGGCTGTATCCAGACGCCATGTAATATAGGGAGGAGCCAGGTATCGGCTGTATCCAGACGCCATGTAATATAGGAAGGTGCCCGGTATCGGCTGTATCCAGACGCCATGTAATATAGGAAGGTGCCCGGTATCGGCTGTATCCAGACGCCATGTAATATAGGGAGCCACCCGGTATCGGCTGTATCCAGACACCATGTAATATAGGAAGGTGCCCGGTATTGGCTGTATCCAGACACCATGTAATATAGGAAGGTGCCCGGTATCGGCTGTATCCAGACGCCATGTAATATAGGAAGGTGCCCGGTATCGGCTGTATCCAGACACCATGTAATATAGGAAGGTGCCCAGTATCGGCTGTATCCAGACACCATGTAATATAGGAAGGTGCCCGGTATCGACTGTATCCAGACGCCATGTAATATAGGGAGCCGCCCGGTATCGGCTGTATCCAGACACCATGTAATATAGGAAGGTGCCCGGTATCGGCTATATCCAGACACCATGTAATATAGGGAGCCGCCCGGTATCGGCTGTATCCAGACGCCATGTAATATAGGAAGGTGCCCGGTATCGGCTGTATCCAGACGCCATGTAATATAGGAAGGGGGCCGGTATCGGCTGTATCCAGACGCCATGTAATATAGGAAGGTGCCGGGTATCGGCTGTATCCAGACACCATGTAATATAGGGAGCCGCCCGGTATCGGCTGTATCTAGACACCATGTAATATAGGGAGGCGGCCGGTATCGGCTGTATCCAGACGCCATGTAATATAGGGAGGCGCCCGGTATCGGCTGTATCCAGACGCCATGTAATATAGGGAGGCGCCCGGTATCGGCTGTATCCAGACACCATGTAATATAGGAAGGTGCCCGGTATCGGCTGTATCCAGACACCATGTAATATAGGAAGGTGCCCGGTATCGGCTGTATCCAGACACCATGTAATATAGGGAGCCGCCCGGTATCGGCTGTATCTAGACACCATGTAATATAGGGAGGCGGCCGGTATCGGCTGTATCCAGACGCCATGTAATATAGGGAGGCGCCCGGTATCGGCTGTATCCAGACACCATGTAATATAGGGAGGCGCCCGGTATCGGCTGTATCCAGACACCATGTAATATAGGGAGCCTCCAGGTATCGGCTGTATCCAGACACCATGTAATATAGGAAGGTGCCCGGTATCGGCTGTATCCAGACACCATGTACTATAGGGAGTAGGGCCCGGTATCGACTGTATCCAGACGCCATGTAATATAGGGAGCCGCCCGGTATCGGCTGTATCCAGACACCATGTAATATAGGAAGGTGCCCGGTATCGGCTGTATCCAGACGCCATGTAATATAGGAAGGTGCCCGGTATCGGCTGTATCCAGACGCCATGTAATATAGGGAGCCGCCCGGTATCGGCTGTATCCAGACACCATGTAATATAGGAAGGTGCCCTGTATCGGCTGTATCCAGACACCATGTAATATAGGAAGGTGCCGGGTATCGGCTGTATCCAGACACCATGTAATATAGGGAGCCGCCCGGTATCGGCTGTATCTAGACACCATGTAATATAGGGAGGCGGCCGGTATCGGCTGTATCCAGACGCCATGTAATATAGGGAGGCGCCCGGTATCGGCTGTATCCAGACGCCATGTAATATAGGGAGCCGCCCGGTATCGGCTGTATCCAGACACCATGTAATATAGGAAGGTGCCCGGTATCGGCTGTATCCAGACACCATGTAATATAGGAAGGTGCCCGGTATCGGCTGTATCCAGACACCATGTAATATAGGGAGCCGCCCGGTATCGGCTGTATCTAGACACCATGTAATATAGGGAGGCGGCCGGTATCGGCTGTATCCAGACGCCATGTAATATAGGGAGGCGCCCGGTATCGGCTGTATCCAGACACCATGTAATATAGGGAGGTGCCCGGTATCGGCTGTATCCAGACACCATGTAATATAGGGAGCCTCCAGGTATCGGCTGTATTCAGACACCATGTAATATAGGAAGGTGCCCGGTATCGGCTGTATCCAGACACCATGTACTATAGGGAGTAGCCCGGTATCGGCTGTATCCAGACGCCATGTAATATAGGAAGGTGCCCGGTATCGGCTGTATCCAGACGCCATGTAATATAGGAAGGTGCCCGGTATCGGCTGTATCCAGACGCCATGTAATATAGGGAGCCGCCCGGTATCGGCTGTATCCAGACACCATGTAATATAGGAAGGTGCCCTGTATCGGCTGTATCCAGACACCGTGTAATATAGGAAGGTGCCGGGTATCGGCTGTATCCAGACACCATGTAATATAGGGAGCCGCCCGGTATCGGCTGTATCTAGACACCATGTAATATAGGGAGGCGGCCGGTATCGGCTGTATCCAGACGCCATGTAATATAGGGAGGCGCCCGGTATCGGCTGTATCCAGACGCCATGTAATATAGGGAGCCGCCCGGTATCGGCTGTATCCAGACACCATGTAATATAGGAAGGTGCCCGGTATCGGCTGTATCCAGACACCATGTAATATAGGAAGGTGCCCGGTATCGGCTGTATCCAGACACCATGTAATATAGGGAGCCGCCCGGTATCGGCTGTATCTAGACACCATGTAATATAGGGAGGCGGCCGGTATCGGCTGTATCCAGACGCCATGTAATATAGGGAGGCGCCCGGTATCGGCTGTATCCAGACACCATGTAATATAGGGAGGCGCCCGGTATCGGCTGTATCCAGACACCATGTACTATAGGAAGGTGCCCGGTATCGGCTGTATCCAGACACCATGTACTATAGGAAGGTGCCCGGTATCGGCTGTATCCAGACGCCATGTAATATAGGGAGGAGCCAGGTATCGGCTGTATCCAGACGCCATGTAATATAGGAAGGTGCCCGGTATCGGCTGTATCCAGACGCCATGTAATATAGGAAGGTGCCCGGTATCGGCTGTATCCAGACGCCATGTAATATAGGGAGCCACCCGGTATCGGCTGTATCCAGACACCATGTAATATAGGAAGGTGCCCGGTATCGGCTGTATCCAGACACCATGTAATATAGGAAGGTGCCCGGTATCGGCTGTATCCAGACGCCATGTAATATAGGAAGGTGCCCGGTATCGGCTGTATCCAGACGCCATGTAATATAGGGAGGCGCCCGGTATCGGCTGTATCCAGACGCCATGTAATATAGGGAGCCGCCCGGTATCGGCTGTATCCAGACACCATGTAATATAGGAAGGTGCCCGGTATCGGCTGTATCCAGACACCATGTAATATAGGAAGGTGCCCGGTATCGGCTGTATCCAGACACCATGTAATATAGGGAGCCGCCCGGTATCGGCTGTATCTAGACACCATGTAATATAGGGAGGCGGCCGGTATCGGCTGTATCCAGACGCCATGTAATATAGGGAGGCGCCCGGTATCGGCTGTATCCAGACACCATGTAATATAGGGAGGCGCCCGGTATCGGCTGTATCCAGACACCATGTAATATAGGGAGCCTCCAGGTATCGGCTGTATCCAGACACCATGTAATATAGGAAGGTGCCCGGTATCGGCTGTATCCAGACACCATGTACTATAGGGAGTAGCCCGGTATCGGCTGTATCCAGACGCCATGTAATATAGGAAGGTGCCCGGTATCGGCTGTATCCAGACGCCATGTAATATAGGAAGGTGCCCGGTATCGGCTGTATCCAGACGCCATGTAATATAGGGAGCCGCCCGGTATCGGCTGTATCCAGACACCATGTAATATAGGAAGGTGCCCTGTATCGGCTGTATCCAGACACCGTGTAATATAGGAAGGTGCCGGGTATCGGCTGTATCCAGACACCATGTAATATAGGGAGCCGCCCGGTATCGGCTGTATCTAGACACCATGTAATATAGGGAGGCGGCCGGTATCGGCTGTATCCAGACGCCATGTAATATAGGGAGGCGCCCGGTATCGGCTGTATCCAGACGCCATGTAATATAGGGAGCCGCCCGGTATCGGCTGTATCCAGACACCATGTAATATAGGAAGGTGCCCGGTATCGGCTGTATCCAGTCACCATGTAATATAGGAAGGTGCCCGGTATCGGCTGTATCCAGACCCCATGTAATATAGGGAGCCGCCCGGTATCGGCTGTATCTAGACACCATGTAATATAGGGAGGCGGCCGGTATCGGCTGTATCCAGACGCCATGTAATATAGGGAGGCGCCCGGTATCGGCTGTATCCAGACACCATGTAATATAGGGAGGCGCCCGGTATCGGCTGTATCCAGACACCATGTACTATAGGAAGGTGCCCGGTATCGGCTGTATCCAGACACCATGTACTATAGGAAGGTGCCCGGTATCGGCTGTATCCAGACGCCATGTAATATAGGGAGGAGCCAGGTATCGGCTGTATCCAGACGCCATGTAATATAGGAAGGTGCCCGGTATCGGCTGTATCCAGACGCCATGTAATATAGGAAGGTGCCCGGTATCGGCTGTATCCAGACGCCATGTAATATAGGGAGCCACCCGGTATCGGCTGTATCCAGACACCATGTAATATAGGAAGGTGCCCGGTATTGGCTGTATCCAGACACCATGTAATATAGGAAGGTGCCCGGTATCGGCTGTATCCAGACGCCATGTAATATAGGAAGGTGCCCGGTATCGGCTGTATCCAGACACCATGTAATATAGGAAGGTGCCCAGTATCGGCTGTATCCAGACACCATGTAATATAGGAAGGTGCCCGGTATCGACTGTATCCAGACGCCATGTAATATAGGGAGCCGCCCGGTATCGGCTGTATCCAGACACCATGTAATATAGGAAGGTGCCCGGTATCGGCTATATCCAGACACCATGTAATATAGGGAGCCGCCCGGTATCGGCTGTATCCAGACGCCATGTAATATAGGAAGGTGCCCGGTATCGGCTGTATCCAGACGCCATGTAATATAGGAAGGGGGCCGGTATCGGCTGTATCCAGACGCCATGTAATATAGGAAGGTGCCGGGTATCGGCTGTATCCAGACACCATGTAATATAGGGAGCCGCCCGGTATCGGCTGTATCTAGACACCATGTAATATAGGGAGGCGGCCGGTATCGGCTGTATCCAGACGCCATGTAATATAGGGAGGCGCCCGGTATCGGCTGTATCCAGACGCCATGTAATATAGGGAGCCGCCCGGTATCGGCTGTATCCAGACACCATGTAATATAGGAAGGTGCCCGGTATCGGCTGTATCCAGACACCATGTAATATAGGAAGGTGCCCGGTATCGGCTGTATCCAGACACCATGTAATATAGGGAGCCGCCCGGTATCGGCTGTATCTAGACACCATGTAATATAGGGAGGCGGCCGGTATCGGCTGTATCCAGCGCCATGTAATATAGGGAGGCGCCCGGTATCGGCTGTATCCAGACACCATGTAATATAGGGAGGCGCCCGGTATCGGCTGTATCCAGACACCATGTAATATAGGGAGCCTCCAGGTATCGGCTGTATCCAGACACCATGTAATATAGGAAGGTGCCCGGTATCGGCTGTATCCAGACACCATGTACTATAGGGAGTAGCCCGGTATCGGCTGTATCCAGACGCCATGTAATATAGGAAGGTGCCCGGTATCGGCTGTATCCAGACGCCATGTAATATAGGAAGGTGCCCGGTATCGGCTGTATCCAGACGCCATGTAATATAGGGAGCCGCCCGGTATCGGCTGTATCCAGACACCATGTAATATAGGAAGGTGCCCTGTATCGGCTGTATCCAGACACCGTGTAATATAGGAAGGTGCCGGGTATCGGCTGTATCCAGACACCATGTAATATAGGGAGCCGCCCGGTATCGGCTGTATCTAGACACCATGTAATATAGGGAGGCGGCCGGTATCGGCTGTATCCAGACGCCATGTAATATAGGGAGGCGCCCGGTATCGGCTGTATCCAGACGCCATGTAATATAGGGAGCCGCCCGGTATCGGCTGTATCCAGACACCAAATAATATAGGAAGGTGCCCGGTATCGGCTGTATCCAGACACCATGTAATATAGGAAGGTGCCCGGTATCGGCTGTATCCAGACACCATGTAATATAGGGAGCCGCCCGGTATCGGCTGTATCTAGACACCATGTAATATAGGGAGGCGGCCGGTATCGGCTGTATCCAGACGCCATGTAATATAGGGAGGCGCCCGGTATCGGCTGTATCCAGACACCATGTAATATAGGGAGGCGCCCGGTATCGGCTGTATCCAGACACCATGTAATATAGGGAGGCGCCCGGTATCGGCTGTATCCAGACACCATGTACTATAGGAAGGTGCCCGGTATCGGCTGTATCCAGACACCATGTACTATAGGAAGGTGCCCGGTATCGGCTGTATCCAGACGCCATGTAATATAGGGAGGAGCCAGGTATCGGCTGTATCCAGACGCCATGTAATATAGGAAGGTGCCCGGTATCGGCTGTATCCAGACGCCATGTAATATAGGAAGGTGCCCGGTATCGGCTGTATCCAGACGCCATGTAATATAGGGAGCCACCCGGTATCGGCTGTATCCAGACACCATGTAATATAGGAAGGTGCCCGGTATCGGCTGTATCCAGACACCATGTAATATAGGAAGGTGCCCGGTATCGGCTGTATCCAGACGCCATGTAATATAGGAAGGTGCCCGGTATCGGCTGTATCCAGACGCCATGTAATATAGGGAGCCGCCCGGTATCGGCTGTATCCAGACACCATGTAATATAGGAAGGTGCCCGGTATCGACTGTATCCAGACGCCATGTAATATAGGGAGCCGCCCGGTATCGGCTGTATCCAGACACCATGTAATATAGGAAGGTGCCCGGTATCGGCTATATCCAGACACCATGTAATATAGGGAGCCGCCCGGTATCGGCTGTATCCAGACACCATGTAATATAGGAAGGTGCCCGGTATCGGCTGTATCCAGACGCCATGTAATATAGGAAGGTGCCCGGTATCGGCTGTATCCAGACACCATGTAATATAGGAAGGTGCCCAGTATCGGCTGTATCCAGACACCATGTAATATAGGAAGGTGCCCGGTATCGGCTGTATCCAGACGCCATGTAATATAGGGAGCCGCCCGGTATCGGCTGTATCCAGACACCATGTAATATAGGGAGACGCCCGGTATCGGCTGTATCCAGACGCCATGTAATATAGGAAGGTGCCCGGTATCGGCTGTATCCAGACGCCATGTAATATAGGGAGACGCCCGGTATCGGCTGTATCCAGACGCCATGTAATATAGGAAGGTGCCCGGTATCGGCTGTATCCAGACGCCATGTAATATAGGAAGGTGCCCGGTATCGGCTGTATCCAGACACCATGTAATATAGGGAGGTGCCCGGTATCGGCTGTATCCAGACACCATGTAATATAGGGAGGGGGCCGGTATCGGCTGTATCCAGACACCATGTAATATAGGGAGCCGCCCAGTATCTGCTGTATCCAGACACCATGTAATATAGGGAGCCGCCCGGTATCGGCTGTATCCAGACGCCATGTAATATAGGAAGGTGCCCGGTATCGGCTGTATCCAGACACCATGTAATATAGGGAGGGGGCCGGTATCGGCTGTATCCAGACACCATGTAATATAGGGAGCCGCCCGATATCGGCTGTATGCAGACGCCATGTAATATTGGAAGGTGCCCAGTATCGGCTGTATCCAGACACCATGTAATATAGGGAGGGGGCCGGTATCGGCTGTATCCAGACACCATGTAATATAGGGAGGCGCCCGGTATCGGCTGTATCCAGACACCATGTAATATAGGAAGGTGCCCGGTATCGGCTGTATCCAGACGCCATGTAATATAGGAAGGGGGCCGGTATCGGCTGTATCCAGACGCCATGTAATATAGGAAGGTGCCCGGTATCGGCTGTATCCAGACGCCATGTAATATAGGGAGGGGGCCGGTATCGGCTGTATCCAGACGCCATGTAATATAGGAAGGTGCCCGGTATCGGCTGTATCCAGACACCATGTACTAGAGGGAGTCGCCCGGTATCGGTTGTATCCAGACGCCATGTAATATAGGAAAGTGCCCGGTATCAGCTGTATCCAGACACCATGTAATATAGGGAGGTGCCCGGTATCGGCTGTATCCAGACACCATGTAATATAGGGAGGCGGCAGGTATCGGCTGTATCCAGACGCCATGTAATATAGGAAGGGGGCCGGTATCGGCTGTATCCAGACGCCATGTAATATAGGAAGGGGGCCGGTATCGGCTGTATCCAGACGCCATGTAATATAGGAAGGTGCCCGGTATCGGCTGTATCCAGACGCAAAGTAATATAGGGAGGGGGCCGGTATCGGCTGTATCCAGACGCCATGTAATATAGGAAGGTGCCCGGTATCGGCTGTATCCAGACACCATGTACTATAGGGAGCCGCCCGGTATCGGCTGTATCCAGACGCCATGTAATATAGGGAGGCGCCACGTATTGGCTGTATCCAGACACCATGTAATATAGGAAGGTGCCCGGTATCGGCTGTATCCAGACACCATGTAATATAAGGAGCCTCCAGGTATCGGCTGTATCCAGACACCATGTAATATAGGAAGGTGCCCGGTATCGGCTGTATCCAGACACCATGTACTATAGGGAGTAGCCCGGTATCGGCTGTATCCAGACGCCATGTAATATAGGAAGGTGCCCGGTATCGGCTGTATCCAGACGCCATGTAATATAGGAAGGTGCCCGGTATCGGCTGTATCCAGACGCCATGTAATATAGGGAGCCGCCCGGTATCGGCTGTATCCAGACACCATGTAATATAGGAAGGTGCCCGGTATCGGCTGTATCCAGACACCATGTAATATAGGAAGGTGCCCGGTATCGGCTGTATCCAGACACCATGTAATATAGGGAGCCGCCCGGTATCGGCTGTATCTAGACACCATGTAATATAGGGAGGCGGCCGGTATCGGCTGTATCCAGACGCCATGTAATATAGGGAGGCGCCCGGTATCGGCTGTATCCAGACACCATGTAATATAGGGAGGCGCCCGGTATCGGCTGTATCCAGACACCATGTACTATAGGAAGGTGCCCGGTATCGGCTGTATCCAGACACCATGTACTATAGGAAGGTGCCCGGTATCGGCTGTATCCAGACGCCATGTAATATAGGTAGGAGCCAGGTATCGGCTGTATCCAGACGCCATGTAATATAGGAAGGTGCCCGGTATCGGCTGTATCCAGACGCCATGTTATATAGGAAGGTGCCCGGTATCGGCTGTATCCAGACGCCATGTAATATAGGGAGCCACCCGGTATCGGCTGTATCCAGACACCATGTAATATAGGAAGGTGCCCGGTATCGGCTGTATCCAGACGCCATGTAATATAGGAAGGTGCCCGGTATCGGCTGTATCCAGACACCATGTAATATAGGAAGGTGCCCAGTATCGGCTGTATCCAGACACCATGTAATATAGGAAGGTGCCCAGTATCGGCTGTATCCAGACGCCATGTAATATAGGGAGGAGCCAGGTATCGGCTGTATCCAGACGCCATGTAATATTGGAAGGTGCCCGGTATCGGCTGTATCCAGACACCATGTACTATAGGGAGGGTGCCGGTATCGGCTGTATCCAGACACCATGTAATATAGCGAGCCGCCCAGTATCTGCTGTATCCAGACACCATGTAATATAGGGAGCCGCCCGGTATCGGCTGTATCCAGACGCCATGTAATATAGGAAGGTGCCCGGTATCGGCTGTATCCAGACACCATGTAATATAGGGAGGGGGCCGGTATCGGCTGTATCCAGACACCATGTAATATAGGGAGCCGCCCGGTATCGGCTGTATGCAGACGCCATGTAATATTGGAAGGTGCCCAGTATCGGCTGTATCCAGACACCATGTAATATAGGGAGGGGGCCGGTATCGGCTGTATCCAGACACCATGTAATATAGGGAGGCGCCCGGTATCGGCTGTATCCAGACGCCATGTAATATAGGAAGGTGCCCGGTATCGGCTGTATCCAGACGCCATGTAATATAGGAAGGTGCCCGGTATCGGCTGTATCCAGACGCCATGTAATATAGGGAGACGCCCGGTATCGGCTGTATCCAGACACCATGTAATATAGGAAGGTGCCCGGTATCGGCTGTATCCAGACACCATGTAATATAGGAAGGTGCCCGGTATCGGCTGTATCCAGACACCATGTAATATAGGGAGCCGCCCGGTATCGGCTGTATCTAGACACCATGTAATATAGGGAGGCGGCCGGTATCGGCTGTATCCAGACGCCATGTAATATAGGGAGGCGCCCGGTATCGGCTGTATCCAGACGCCATGTAATATAGGGAGGGGGCCGGTATCGGCTGTATCCAGACACCATGTAATATAGGGAGGCGCCCGGTATCGGCTGTATCCAGACACCATGTAATATAGGGAGGCGCCCGGTATCGGCTGTATCCAGACACCATGTACTATAGGAAGGTGCCCTGTATCGGCTGTATCCAGACACCATGTACTATAGGAAGGTGCCCGGTATCGGCTGTATCCAGACGCCATGTAATATAGGGAGGAGCCAGGTATCGGCTGTATCCAGACGCCATGTAATATAGGAAGGTGCCCGGTATCGGCTGTATCCAGACGCCATGTAATATAGGAAGGTGCCCGGTATCGGCTGTATCCAGACGCCATGTAATATAGGGAGCCACCCGGTATCGGCTGTATCCAGACACCATGTAATATAGGAAGGTGCCCGGTATCGGCTGTATCCAGACACCATGTAATATAGGAAGGTGCCCGGTATCGGCTGTATCCAGACGCCATGTAATATAGGAAGGTGCCCGGTATCGGCTGTATCCAGACACCATGTAATATAGGAAGGTGCCCAGTATCGGCTGTATCCAGACACCATGTAATATAGGAAGGTGCCCGGTATCGGCTGTATCCAGACGCCATGTAATATAGGGAGCCGCCCGGTATCGGCTGTATCCAGACACCATGTAATATAGGAAGGTGCCCGGTATCGGCTGTATCCAGACACCATGTAATATAGGGAGACGCCCGGTATCGGCTGTATCCAGACGCCATGTAATATAGGAAGGTGCCCGGTATCGGCTGTATCCAGACACCATGTAATATAGGGAGGTGCCCGGTATCGCCTGTATCCAGACACCATGTAATATAGGGAGGGGGCCGGTATCGGCTGTATCCAGACACCATGTAATATAGGGAGCCGCCCAGTATCTGCTGTATCCAGACACCATGTAATATAGGGAGCCGCCCGGTATCGGCTGTATCCAGACGCCATGTAATATAGGAAGGTGCCCGGTATCGGCTGTATCCAGACACCATGTAATATAGGGAGGGGGCCGGTATCGGCTGTATCCAGACACCATGTAATATAGGGAGCCGCCCGGTATCGGCTGTATGCAGACGCCATGTAATATTGGAAGGTGCCCAGTATCGGCTGTATCCAGACACCATGTAATATAGGGAGGGGGCCGGTATCGGCTGTATCCAGACACCATGTAATATAGGGAGGCGCCCGGTATCGGCTGTATCCAGACACCATGTAATATAGGAAGGTGCCCGGTATCGGCTGTATCCAGACGCCATGTAATATAGGAAGGGGGCCGGTATCGGCTGTATCCAGACGCCATGTAATATAGGAAGGTGCCCGGTATCGGCTGTATCCAGACGCCATGTAATATAGGAAGGTGCCCGGTATCGGCTGTATCCAGACACCATGTACTAGAGGGAGCCGCCCGGTATCGGCTGTATCCAGACACCATGTAATATAGGGAGGTGCCCGGTATCGGCTGTATCCAGACACCATGTAATATAGGGAGGTGGCAGGTATCGGCTGTATCCAGACGCCATGTAATATAGGAAGGGGGCCGGTATCGGCTGTATCCAGACGCCATGTAATATAGGAAGGGGGCCGGTATCGGCTGTATCCAGACGCCATGTAATATAGGAAGGTGCCCGGTATCGGCTGTATCCAGACGCAAAGTAATATGGGGAGGGGGCCGGTATCGGCTGTATCCAGACGCCATGTAATATAGGAAGGTGCCCGGTATCGGCTGTATCCAGACACCATGTACTATAGGGAGCCGCCCGGTATCGGCTGTATCCAGACGCCATGTAATATAGGGAGGCGCCACGTATTGGCTGTATCCAGACACCATGTAATATAGGAAGGTGCCCGGTATCGGCTGTATCCAGACACCATGTAATATAAGGAGCCTCCAGGTATCGGCTGTATCCAGACACCATGTAATATAGGAAGGTGCCCGGTATCGGCTGTATCCAGACACCATGTACTATAGGGAGTAGCCCGGTATCGGCTGTATCCAGACGCCATGTAATATAGGAAGGTGCCCGGTATCGGCTGTATCCAGACGCCATGTAATATAGGAAGGTGCCCGGTATCGGCTGTATCCAGACGCCATGTAATATAGGGAGCCGCCCGGTATCGGCTGTATCCAGACACCATGTAATATAGGAAGGTGCCCGGTATCGGCTGTATCCAGACACCATGTAATATAGGAAGGTGCCCGGTATCGGCTGTATCCAGACACCATGTAATATAGGGAGCCGCCCGGTATCGGCTGTATCTAGACACCATGTAATATAGGGAGGCGGCCGGTATCGGCTGTATCCAGACGCCATGTAATATAGGGAGGCGCCCGGTATCGGCTGTATCCAGACGCCATGTAATATAGGGAGGGGGCCGGTATCGGCTGTATCCAGACACCATGTAATATAGGGAGGCGCCCGGTATCGGCTGTATCCAGACACCATGTAATATAGGGAGGCGCCCGGTATCGGCTGTATCCAGACACCATGTACTATAGGAAGGTGCCCGGTATCGGCTGTATCCAGACACCATGTACTATAGGAAGGTGCCCGGTATCGGCTGTATCCAGACGCCATGTAATATAGGGAGGAGCCAGGTATCGGCTGTATCCAGACGCCATGTAATATAGGAAGGTGCCCGGTATCGGCTGTATCCAGACGCCATGTAATATAGGAAGGTGCCCGGTATCGGCTGTATCCAGACGCCATGTAATATAGGGAGCCACCCGGTATCGGCTGTATCCAGACACCATGTAATATAGGAAGGTGCCCGGTATCGGCTGTATCCAGACACCATGTAATATACGAAGGTGCCCGGTATCGGCTGTATCCAGACGCCATGTAATATAGGAAGGTGCCCGGTATCGGCTGTATCCAGACGCCATGTAATATAGGAAGGGGGCCGGTATCGGCTGTATCCAGACGCCATGTAATATAGGAGGGTGCCCGGTATCGGCTGTATCCAGACGCCATGTAATATAGGGAGGGGGCCGGTATCGGCTGTATCCAGACGCCATGTAATATAGGAAGGTTCCCGGTATCGGCTGTATCCAGACACCATGTACTAGAGGGAGCCGCCCGGTATCGGCTGTATCCAGACGCAAAGTAATATAGGGAGGGGGCCGGTATCGGCTGTATCCAGACGCCATGTAATATAGGAAGGTGCCCGGTATCGGCTGTATCCAGACGCCATGTAATATAGGGAGGCGGCAGGTATCGGCTGTATCCAGACGCCATGTAATATAGGAAGGGGGCCGGTATCGGCTGTATCCAGACGCCATGTAATATAAGGAGCCTCCAGGTATCGGCTGTATCCAGACACCATGTAATATAGGAAGGTGCCCGGTATCGGCTGTATCCAGACACCATGTACTATAGGGAGTAGCCCGGTATCGGCTGTATCCAGACGCCATGTAATATAGGAAGGTGCCCGGTATCGGCTGTATCCAGACGCCATGTAATATAGGAAGGTGCCCGGTATCGGCTGTATCCAGACGCCATGTAATATAGGGAGCCGCCCGGTATCGGCTGTATCCAGACACCATGTAATATAGGAAGGTGCCCGGTATCGGCTGTATCCAGACACCATGTAATATAGGAAGGTGCCCGGTATCGGCTGTATCCAGACACCATGTAATATAGGGAGCCGCCCGGTATCGGCTGTATCTAGACACCATGTAATATAGGGAGGCGGCCGGTATCGGCTGTATTCAGACGCCATGTAATATAGGGAGGCGCCCGGTATCGGCTGTATCCAGACGCCATGTAATATAGGGAGGGGGCCGGTATCGGCTGTATCCAGACACCATGTAATATAGGGAGGCGCCCGGTATCGGCTGTATCCAGACACCATGTAATATAGGGAGGCGCCCGGTATCGGCTGTATCCAGACACCATGTACTATAGGAAGGTGCCCGGTATCGGCTGTATCCAGACACCATGTACTATAGGAAGGTGCCCGGTATCGGCTGTATCCAGACGCCATGTAATATAGGGAGGAGCCAGGTATCGGCTGTATCCAGACGCCATGTAATATAGGAAGGTGCCCGGTATCGGCTGTATCCAGACGCCATGTAATATAGGGAGCCACCCGGTATCGGCTGTATCCAGACACCATGTAATATAGGAAGGTGCCCGGTATCGGCTGTATCCAGACACCATGTAATATAGGAAGGTGCCCGGTATCGGCTGTATCCACACGCCATGTAATATAGGAAGGTGCCCAGTATCGGCTGTATCCAGACACCATGTAATATAGGAAGGTGCCCGGTATCGGCTGTATCCAGACGCCATGTAATATAGGGAGCCGCCCGGTATTGGCTGTATCCAGACACCATGTAATATAGGAAGGTGCCCGGTATCGGCTGTATCCAGACACCATGTAATATAGGGAGCCGCCCGGTATCGGCTGTATCCAGACGCCATGTAATATAGGAAGGTGCCCGGTATCGGCTGTATCCAGACGCCATGTAATATAGGAAGGTGCCCGGTATCGGCTGTATCCAGACACCATGTAATATAGGGAGGTGCCCGGTATCAGCTGTATCCAGACACCATGTAATATAGGGAGGGGGCCGGTATCGGCTGTATCCAGACACCATGTAATATAGGGAGGCGCCCGGTATCGGCTGTATCCAGACACCATGTAATATAGGAAGGTGCCCGGTATCGGCTGTATCCAGACGCCATGTAATATAGGAAGGGGGCCGGTATCGGCTGTATCCAGACGCCATGTAATATAGGAAGGTGCCCGGTATCGGCTGTATCCAGACGCCATGTAATATAGGGAGGGGGCCGGTATCGGCTGTATCCAGACGCCATGTAATATAGGAAGGTGCCCGGTATCGGCTGTATCCAGACACCATGTACTAGAGGGAGCCGCCTGGTATCGGCTGTATCCAGACGCCATGTAATATAGGAAAGTGCCCGGTATCAGCTGTATCCAGACACCATGTAATATAGGGAGGTGCCCGGTATCGGCTGTATCCAGACACCATGTAATATAGGGAGGCGGCAGGTATCGGCTGTATCCAGACGCCATGTAATATAGGAAGGGGGCCGGTATCGGCTGTATCCAGACGCCATGTAATATAGGAAGGGGGCCGGTATCGGCTGTATCCAGACGCCATGTAATATAGGAAGGTGCCCGGTATCGGCTGTATCCAGACGCAAAGTAATATAGGGAGGGGGCCGGTATCGGCTGTATCCAGACGCCATGTAATATAGGAAGGTGCCCGGTATCGGCTGTATCCAGACACCATGTACTATAGGGAGCCGCCCGGTATCGGCTGTATCCAGACGCCATGTAATATAGGGAGGCGCCACGTATTGGCTGTATCCAGACACCATGTAATATAGGAAGGTGCCCGGTATCGGCTGTATCCAGACACCATGTAATGTAAGGAGCCTCCAGGTATCGGCTGTATTCAGACACCATGTAATATAGTGAGGTGCCCGGTATCGGCTGTATCCAGACACCATGTAATATAGGGAGGTGCCCGGTATCGGCTGTATCCAGACGCCATGTAATATAGGATGGTGCCTGGTATCGGCTGTATCCAGACGCCATGTAATATAGGAAGGTGCCCGGTATCGGCTGTATCCAGACACCATGTAATATAGGAAGGTGCCCGGTAACGGCTGTATCCAGACACCATGTAATATAAGGAGCCTCCAGGTATCGGCTGTATCCAGACACCATGTAATATAGGGAGGTGCCTGGTATCGGCTGTATCCAGACACCAGGTAATATAGGAAGGTGCCCGGTATCGGCTGTATCCAGACGCCATGTAATATAGGAAGGTGCCATGTATCGGCTGTATCCAGACGCCATGTAATATAGGAAGGGGGCCGGTATCGGCTGTATCCAGACGCCATGTAATATAGGAAGGTGCCCGGTATCAGCTGTATCCAGACACCATGTACTATAGGGAGCCGCCCGGTATCGGCTGTATCCAGACGCCATGTAATATAGGAAGGTGCCCGGTATCGGCTGTATCCAGACACCATGTAATATAGGGAGCCGCCCGGTATCGGCTGTATCCAGACACCATGTAATATAGGGAGGCGGCCGGTATCGGCTGTATCCAGACACCATGTAATATTGGGAGGCGCCCGGTATAGGCTGTATCCAGACGTCATGTAATATAGGGAGGCGCCCGGTATCGGCTGTATCCAGACGCCATGTAATATAGGAAGGTGCCCGGTATCGGCTGTATCCAGACACCATGTAATATAGGGAGGGGGCCGGTATCGGCTGTATCCAGACACCATGTAATATAGTGAGGCGCCCGGTATCAGCTGTATCCAGACACCATGTAATATAGGGAGGCGCCCGGTATCGGCTGTATCCAGACACCATGTACTATAGGAAGGTGCCCGGTATCGGCTGTATCCAGACACCATGTAATATAGGGAGGGGGCCGGTATCGGCTGTATCCAGACACCATGTTATATAGGAAGATGCCCGGTATCGGCTGTATCCAGACGCCATGTAATATAGGGAGCCACCCGGTATCGGCTGTATCCAGACACCATGTAATATAGGAAGGTGCCCGGTATCGGCTGTATCCAGACACCATGTAATATAGGACGGTGCCCGGTATCGGCTGTATCCAGACGCCATGTAATATAGGAAGGTGCCCGGTATCGGCTGTATCCAGACGCCATGTAATATAGGGAGCCATCCGGTATCGGCTGTATCCAGACACCATGTAATATAGGAAGGTGCCCGGTATCGGCTGTATCCAGACACCATGTAATATAGGACGGTGCCCGGTATCGGCTGTATCCAGACGCCATGTAATATAGGAAGGTGCCCGGTATCGGCTGTATCCAGACACCATGTAATATAGGAAGGTGCCCAGTATCGGCTGTATCCAGACGCCATGTAATATAGGAAGGTGCCCGGTATCGGCTGTATCCAGACACCATGTAATATAGGGAGCCGCCCGGTATCGGCTGTATCCAGACACCATGTACTATAGGAAGGTGCCCGGTATCGGCTGTATCCAGACACCATGTAATATAGGGAGGGGGCAGGTATCGGCTGTATCCAGACACCATGTAATATAGGGTGGCGCCCGCTATCGGCTGTATCCAGACACCATGTAATATAGGGAGGTGCCCGGTATCGGCTGTATCCAGACACCATGTAATATAGGGAGCCGCCCGGTATCGGCTGTATCCAGACGCCATGTAATATAGGAAGGTGCCCGGTATCGGCTGTATCCAGACGCCATGTAATATAGGAAGGTGCCCGGTATCTGCTGTATCCAGACGCCATGTAATATAGGAAGGTGCCCGGTATCGGCTGTATCCAGACACCATGTGATATAGGAAGGTGCCCGGTATCTGCTGTATCCAGACAACATGTAATATAGGAAGGTGCCCGGTATCGGCTGTATCCAGACACCATGTAATATAGGGAGCCGCCCGGTATCGGCTGTATCCAGACACCATGTAATATAGGAAGGTGCCCGGTATCGGCTGTATCCAGACACCATGTAATATAGGGGTCCACCTGGTATCGGCTGTATCCAGACACCATGTAATATAGGAAGGGGGCCGGTATCGGCTGTATCCAGACACCATGTAATATAGGAAGGTGCCCGGTATCGGCTGTATCCAGACGCCATGTAATATAGGAAGGTGCCCGGTATCGGCTGTATCCAGACGCCATGTAATATAGGGAGGGGGCCGGTATCGGCTGTATCCAGACGCCATGTAATATAGGAAGGTGCCCGGTATCGGCTGTATCCAGACACCATGTACTAGAGGGAGCCGCCCGGTATCGGCTGTAGTCAGACGCCATGTAATATAGGAAAGTGCCCGGTATCAGCTGTATCCAGACACCATGTAATATAGGGAGGTGCCCGGTATCGGCTGTATCCAGACACCATGTAATATAGGGAGGCGGCAGGTATCGGCTGTATCCAGACGCCATGTAATATAGGAAGGTGCCCGGTATCGGCTGTATCCAGACGCCATGTAATACAGGGAGCAATACATTGGGGTGTTAGAAGGACAGACCTCCTGGTAATCTCAGCTGATTGGTCTGGTGTCAGTAGTCTTATCTCCTTACGACTCCTCCGTCACAGACATGCCTGGCAGAGGTTCCTCAGGGGTGCACTCTTGTGTACGCCCTCACAGTGATGTCCTTGTGGAGTACCCCAAAAGGACTTCTAAACACTAAAACTGTTACAGTTACACCTTTTGCATTATTACTAGATAATTACACTTTATGCTGCTTGTGTAAGAGTTAATTGGCCATTAGTTTTTTACCCTGTAAGTGGGGGTAGTTTGTGCTTTGGACCTAGCAAGTGGGAGGAGCTTAGTGGGTGCTAGGATCCCTAGTCCGTAGTCAGAACTTCCTGTTGCGGCAGCTCCTGATAGACTTAGGAGAGGGTTGTTTAGTTTTTCACTGAGCACCAGTAGCTGTGAAGGTTAGTTAGTGGCAGATAGGGAGAACAGGCATCTCAAGTCACCAGAATCCAGCGTCACTGCATTAAGACTTCCTAACCTTGCTTGCTTCTTATGGAACATCTCCACTGCTGACCAGTGAGGACAGACGGGGGTCTATGGCTAAAACATGCTCTGCATTCCCCAACTAGAGACTGGAATGTAGGAGTAGGGGGTCGCTGCATTGGAAAGGGTCAGAGGACAGAGGCAGGGGTGGAAAGACTTCATTCATACACACCCTACTGGAGACCAGTAGCAGAAAGTGCCCCAGGGCACCGTACACCATCACCTCGATGCCACCCCCCCACCAGCAGGCCGGCGTTGGGCCTGTAAGAGGATGTGACATCAAAAGCCACAGTAACCTGTGAATGAAGAGGTGGAAAAGAAAAAAAAGAAAACAGGGCCAAGCACTAACTAGAGGTAATAAACAGTTGCACTGTCAGCTTGGAGGGCCTACAGCAAGTCACAGGGGCCCGAGTAGGAGGAGCCACACGTCAGGACACCATTATTTTTATTGGCAGAGCAGACCTGCGGTGGCCTCACCCCCCACCCCATAGGATTTATATCCCCAAGTGGTATGGTCTGAATTGTAACTTGTGAGGCTGCCATCTTGGGCCTGCTCCTAACTCTGCCATTTGCACACTGCTACGCACAAGCTGCTGTGTTACTGGTCTGATCGGTCACAGATCTGAGTGTGACCCAAGCTAGAGTTTCACTAGAACCTTCCCCTAACATTTTGGTGGGATTGTACGCCGGCAGTCACATCTTACCCACCATGCCTGGTGTTACAGCTTTATACATAAAAGGAATGAGCCGGAATAAGCCACTCCCTCTTGTTAGATGAGGCACATAGACAATAAATATTTGTCACATATATAGAATCCCGTCTGATAACGTTCTCTTCACCCACGCCACGTCCAGATCTGCGCCATGTGGAATGAACCGGAGGATCAAGTCAATCAGCACACGTCCGCTGTCCCTGGCCGGCTCCGGTGCCCCCTATAAAGAAAGTCAAGTTTTACCGCACATCCCCAGGAGCAGGCAGCAGCGAGTCCGGAGCACCAGAAACAGCCGCTCTACACCGCTCCCACTCACCGCTATGGCTGGACCATCAGGCTTGCTCCGGCGGTCAGGACTTGGTGCTAACAAGATGAGTTTATACAATCTCGGATATAGTTACCGCCCTACATACTTGTGGCCCTCAGTGATTTACTAGACTATCTCCCCCCGCAAGAGAGAAAAAACCTGCAGGCGCCCCCCTCCCCTCTGTACCAGACGACAGCTGCCCTCAGCTTCTGGGACAGGATGTAGCTGTCTGACCACCATAGGTCCATGGTCCTATCAGCTGACTGCCTGACTCCTCCCTCTTATTAAAGTCACTAATAGACTCCACCCCCACCAATCCCTGATAGACACAACAGCAGCTGTCAATGACCAGGACTTTCCATGCCTAGCAGGGTCGGGTACTACAGGGGTAACATCAGAGAAGAGCTAGCAAGCTTCTCCGCCTCCTGAAGACGACACAGAGACGAGCACCCCAGCTGGAGAAGGAAAAGCCAGGGTTAACAATGAAGACACGGAGCAAGTTTATTGTCTGACCCTGAACAGCACCTGTTCACACTGGAAGAAAACCTCTGCAGATCTCAGTCACACTGACTGTCACCAAGGAGCCCTAAACAAAGAGAAACGCCACCAGCCCGTGCCGTCAACATGGAGTCCTCGCCCTGTCCGCTCACCATAACTGCCAACACATGCAGCAAATTCCAGCAGGGCTCCTGAGCGGTATGTGTAGGGGCCCCATGGCCAGTCTGACAATGTTTGGTGCACTGTACAATCTGGAGTCTCTTTACACAGACAGCTGTAGACTCGCTGCATCCAGGGCCCCTGGCACCGAGGAGGGGGACGCTGGCTCCAGGTTATTGTGGGCTCGCTGCACCCAGGGCCCCTGGCACCGAGGAGGGGGACGCTGGCTCCAGGTTATTGTGGGCTTGCTGCACCCAGGGCCCCTGGCACCGAGGAGAGGGACGCTGGCTCCAGGTTATTGTGGGCTCGCTGCATCCAGGGCCCCTGGCACTGATGAGGGGGACGCTGGCTCCAGGTTATTGCGGGCTCGTAGAATCCAGGGCCCCTGGCACTGATGAGAGGGACGCTGGCTCCAGGTTATTGTGGGCTTGCTGCACCCAGGGCCCCTGGCACCGAGGAGGGGGACGCTGGCTCCAGGTTATTGTGGGCTCGTAGAATCCAGGGCCCCTGGCACCGAGGAGGGGGATGTGGGGTTACTGGTGACATCAGACAATCCAGCGGGGTCGCTCGCCACTGCCTCCTTGTTTTGGTTCTCATAATCCGCCATCCTGCGCTGCACCATCCCCGGCATCAGTGCCACGTAGGATGCCATCAGGCGATGGTTTGAACGGATGAGCTTGGAAGCGCAACTGTCCAGGCACTGCTCCTACAAGGAAGGGACAAGAGTCAAGACAGGGAAGAGAACTACTACTCCAATCATCTGCCCCACCAGAAACACACACACACACACACACACACACACACACACACAGCCCCTCCCAGCCAGGTAGATCATGGTCACATGACAAAACGAGGCCCCTGCTACCTCATACCTCCTCCATGGTAAGTGTCCGGTAGTTCAGATTCTTGGCGCAGCGGCTGAAGCAGAGCTCCGTCATCTTATTATAGACCAGCAGGAAATCCCGGAGCTGGAGAGAGATAGAGAGACCGCCTCATTACCAGACCCCCGGACATCACTGCCCCCTATCACACCCATCACCGCTACCTTCTTCTCAATCCCATCTACACCGTCCAATCCCGTCCCCGCCCTCATCTACACCGTCCAATCCCGTCCCCGCCCTCATCTACACCGTCCAATCCCGTCCCCGCCCTCATCTACACCGTCCAATCCCGTCCCCGCCCTCATCTACACCGTCCAATCCCGTCCCCGCCCTCATCTACACCGTCCAATCCCGTCCCCGCCCTCATCTACACCGTCCAATCCCCACCCCGCCCTCATCTACACCGTCCAATCCCGTCCCCGCCCTCATCTACACCGTCCAATCCCGTCCCCGCCCTCATCTACACCGTCCAATCCCGTCCCCGCCCTCATCTACACCGTCCAATCCCGTCCCCGCCCTCATCTACACCGTCCAATCCCGTCCCCGCCCTCATCTACACCGTCCAATCCCGTCCCCGCCCTCATCTACACCGTCCAATCCCGTCCCCGCCTATGATGTCCAATCCCAACCCCGCCCTCATCTACACCGTCCAATCCCGTCCCCGCCCTCATCTACACCGTCCAGTCCCGTCCCCGCCCTCATCTACACCGTCCAATCCCCACCCCGCCCTCATCTACACCGTCCAATCCCCACCCCGCCCTCATCTACACCGTCCAATCCCGTCCCCGCCCTCATCTACACCGTCCAATCCCGTCCCCGCCCTCATCTACACCGTCCAATCCCCACCCCGCCCTCATCTACACCGTCCAATCCCGTCCCCGCCCTCATCTACACCGTCCAATCCCCACCCCGCCCTCATCTACACCGTCCAATCCCGTCCCCGCCCTCATCTACACCGTCCAATCCCGTCCCCGCCCTCATCTACACCGTCCAATCCCGTCCCCGCCTATGATGTCCAATCCCAACCCCGCCCTCATCTACACCGTCCAATCCCGTCCCCGCCCTCATCTACACCGTCCAATCCCGTCCCCGCCTATGATGTCCAATCCCAACCCCGCCCTCATCTACACCGTCCAATCCCGTCCCCGCCCTCATCTACACCGTCCAATCCCGTCCCCGCCCTCATCTACACCGTCCAATCCCAACCCCGCCCTCAACTACAGCGTCCAATCCCGTCCCCGCCCTCATCTACACCGTCCAATCCCGTCCCGCCCTCATCCACACCGTCCATTCCCGTCCCCGCCTATGATGTCCAATCCCGTCCCCGCGGTCCAATCCCGTCCCCGCCCTCATCTACACCGTCCAATCCCCACCCCGCCCTCATCTACACCGTCCAATCCCGTCCCCGCCCTCATCTACACCGTCCAATCCCGTCCCCGCCCTCATCTACACCGTCCAATCCCAACCCCGCCCTCATCTACAGCGTCCAATCCCGTCCCGCCCTCATCCACACCGTCCATTCCCGTCCCCGCCTATGATGTCCAATCCCGTCCCCGCGGTCCAATCCCAAACCTGCCCTCATCTACACCGTCCAATCCCCACCCCGCCCTCATCTACACCGTCCAATCCTGTCCCCGCCCTCATCTACACCGTCCAATCCCGTCCCCGCCCTCATCTACACCGTCCAATCCCCACCCCCGCCCTCATCTACACCGTCCAATCCCCACCCCGCCCTCATCTACACCGTCCAATCCCGTCCCCGCCCTCATCTACACCGTCCAATCCCGTCCCCGTCCTCATCTACACCGTCCAATCCCCACCCCGCCCTCATCTACACCGTCCAATCCCGTCCCCGCCCTCATCTACACCGTCCAATCCCGTCCCCGCCCTCATCTACACCGTCCAATCCCGTCCTCGCCCTCATCTACACCGTCCAATCCCGTCCCCGCCCTCATCTACACCGTCCAATCCAGTCCCCGCCCTCATCTACACCGTCCAATCCAGTCCCCGCCCTCATCTACACCGTCCAATCCAGTCCCCGCCCTCATCTACACCGTCCAATCCAGTCCCCGCCCTCATCTACACCGTCCAATCCAGTCCCCGCCCTCATCTACACCGTCCAATCCAGTCCCCGCCCTCATCTACACCGTCCAATCCAGTCCCCGCCCTCATCTACACCGTCCAATCCAGTCCCCGCCCTCATCTACACCGTCCAATCCAGTCCCCGCCCTCATCTACACCGTCCAATCCAGTCCCCGCCCTCATCTACACCGTCCAATCCAGTCCCCGCCCTCATCTACACCGTCCAATCCAGTCCCCGCCCTCATCTACACCGTCCAATCCAGTCCCCGCCCTCATCTACACCGTCCAATCCCGTCCCCGCCCTCATCTACACCGTCCAATCCCGTCCCGCCCTCATCCACACCGTCCAATCCCGTCCCCGCCTATGATGTCCAATCCCGTCCCCGCCCTCGCGGTCCAATCCCAAACCTGCCCTCATCTACACCGTCCAATCCCAACCCCGACCTCATCTACACCGTCCAATCCTGTCACCGTTCCCATCTACTGCCGTTTACACGATAGCTGCCATGTGATTGGTCACCATCTATCACGTGACATTTCGGTTCTCTCCTCACATTACGTAGCTGCTGCTGTTCTCCCTCCATAGTCTCCGCCGCTCCGGACACTCTCGGGCTCTGTTACCGATACACAACCGCCTCACCAGCCGCAGCCTCTCTTCGGCGTCTCCCGGGTCACTGCACTCCACACAGCCAGGATCCTCTCATTCATGTGACCCTTCAGGGCGCCGCCATATTTCGAACTGCTCACGTGGACACTCACCAGTAGGTGGAGCAAGCCTTGTGACGTCACCTCTCTCCCACAATCCTTCGCACATGGAGGACAATAGCAGTAACCGACGTGGCCGCTGATCCGCCAACCACAAGATGGAGCCGCCACTTCCGGATTAACTATCCTCTTCCGGCGGGTTTAGACAGCTGTCAAAGAGGCTCCGCCCACCAGAGACAGCAGATTAGAGAGACCGTCCTATGGCTGATGGTAGAGCGGAGGGGGACCGCGGCTGTCACTGACAGGCATAGGAGAGACAGCCGACAGCAACATAGAGAGGGAGCCATCATCCTACAGACAGCCAGCATCCTAGAGACAGCCAGGATTCTAGAGACTGAGCCTGGAGACATCAGTATAGTAGAGACATAGCCATCATCCTAGAGACTGCGCCTGGAGACAGCCTGCCCTGTGATGAATGCTCCGTATAGAGACATAGCAGGAGATTTGTGACAGTCTGCATGAGAGACATCCAGCACAACCAGATCCTTGAATCCTCACAGGCTCTCTGTATGAGAAGAGACCGTCTAATGAGACAGTCAGCGGTGTGAGGTGAGAGGGCACATGGCCGGGTCATGTGATGTATACAGAGCTCTATATATATATATATATATATAACACCGGGGGATACAGGTCATGTGATGTATACAGAGCTCTATATATATATATATATAACACCGGGGGGTACAGGACATGTGATGTATACAGAGCTCTATATATATATATATAACACCGGGGGATACAGGACATGTGATGTATACAGAGCTCTATATATATATATATATAACACCGGGGGATACAGGTCATGTGATGTATACAGAGCTCTATATATATATATATATAACACCGGGGGGTACAGGACATGTGATGTATACAGAGCTCTATATATATATATATAACACCGGGGGATACAGGTCATGTGATGTATACAGAGCTCTATATATATATATATATATATATATATAACACCGGGGGATACAGGTCATGTGATGTATACAGAGCTCTATATATATATATATAACACCAGGGGATACAGGTCATGTGATGTATACAGAGCTCTATATATATATATATATAACACCAGGGGATACAGGTCATGTGATGTATACAGAGCTCTATATATATATATATAACACCGGGGGATACAGGACATGTGATGTATACAGAGCTCTATATATATATATATATAACACCGGGGGATACAGGTCATGTGATGTATACAGAGCTCTATATATATATATATATATATATATATATAACACCGGGGGATACAGGTCATGTGATGTATACAGAGCTCTATATATATATATATAACACCAGGGGATACAGGTCATGTGATGTATACAGAGCTCTATATATATATATATAACACCAGGGGATACAGGTCATGTGATGTATACAGAGCTCTATATATATATATATAACACCGGGGGATACAGGACATGTGATGTATACAGAGCTCTCTATATATATATATATAACACCGGGGGATACAGGACATGTGATGTATACAGAGCTCTATATATATATATATAACACCGGGGGATACAGGTCATGTGATGTATACAGAGCTCTATATATATATATATATATATAACACCGGGGGATACAGGTCATGTGATGTATACAGAGCTCTATATATATATATATATATAACACCGGGGGATACAGGTCATGTGATGTATACAGAGCTCTATATATATATATATAACACCGGGGGATACAGGACATGTGATGTATACAGAGCTCTATATATATATATATATAACACCGGGGGATACAGGACATGTGATGTATACAGAGCTCTATATATATATATATATAACACCGGGGGATACAGGTCATGTGATGTATACAGAGCTCTATATATATATATATAACACCGGGGGATACAGGTCATGTGATGTATACAGAGCTCTATATATATATATATATAACACCGGGGGATACAGGACATGTGATGTATACAGAGCTCTATATATATATATATATAACACCGGGGGTACAGGTCATGTGATGTATACAGAGCTCTATATATATATATATAACACCGGGGGATACAGGTCATGTGATGTATACAGAGCTCTATATATATATATATAACACCGGGGGATACAGGTCATGTGATGTATACAGAGCTCTATATATATATATATATATAACACCGGGGGATACAGGTCATGTGATGTATACAGAGCTCTATATATATATATATATAACACCGGGGGATACAGGACATGTGATGTATACAGAGCTCTATATATATATATATAACACCGGGGGATACAGGTCATGTGATGTATACAGAGCTCTATATATATATATATAACACCGGGGGATACAGGACATGTGATGTATACAGAGCTCTATATATATATATATAACACCGGGGGATACAGGTCATGTGATGTATACAGAGCTCTTATATATATATATATATATATATATATATAACACCGGGGGATACAGGTCATGTGATGTATACAGAGCTCTATATATATATATATAACACCAGGGGATACAGGTCATGTGATGTATACAGAGCTCTATATATATATATATAACACCGGGGGATACAGGACATGTGATGTATACAGAGCTCTATATATATATATATAACACCGGGGGATACAGGTCATGTGATGTATACAGAGCTCTATATATATATATATATATATATATATATAACACCGGGGGATACAGGTCATGTGATGTATACAGAGCTCTATATATATATATATAACACCAGGGGATACAGGTCATGTGATGTATACAGAGCTCTATATATATATATATAACACCAGGGGATACAGGTCATGTGATGTATACAGAGCTCTATATATATATATATAACACCGGGGGATACAGGACATGTGATGTATACAGAGCTCTCTATATATATATATATAACACCGGGGGATACAGGACATGTGATGTATACAGAGCTCTATATATATATATATAACACCGGGGGATACAGGTCATGTGATGTATACAGAGCTCTATATATATATATATATATATAACACCGGGGGATACAGGTCATGTGATGTATACAGAGCTCTATATATATATATATATATAACACCGGGGGATACAGGTCATGTGATGTATACAGAGCTCTATATATATATATATAACACCGGGGGATACAGGACATGTGATGTATACAGAGCTCTATATATATATATATATAACACCGGGGGATACAGGACATGTGATGTATACAGAGCTCTATATATATATATATATATAACACCGGGGGATACAGGTCATGTGATGTATACAGAGCTCTATATATATATATATAACACCGGGGGATACAGGTCATGTGATGTATACAGAGCTCTATATATATATATATATAACACCGGGGGATACAGGACATGTGATGTATACAGAGCTCTATATATATATATATATAACACCGGGGGTACAGGTCATGTGATGTATACAGAGCTCTATATATATATATATAACACCGGGGGATACAGGTCATGTGATGTATACAGAGCTCTATATATATATATATAACACCGGGGGATACAGGACATGTGATGTATACAGAGCTCTATATATATATATATATAACACCGGGGGATACAGGTCATGTGATGTATACAGAGCTCTATATATATATATATATATAACACCGGGGGATACAGGTCATGTGATGTATACAGAGCTCTATATATATATATATATAACACCGGGGGATACAGGACATGTGATGTATACAGAGCTCTATATATATATATATAACACCGGGGGATACAGGTCATGTGATGTATACAGAGCTCTATATATATATATATAACACCGGGGGATACAGGACATGTGATGTATACAGAGCTCTATATATATATATATAACACCGGGGGATACAGGTCATGTGATGTATACAGAGCTCTATATATATATATATATATATATATATATAACACCGGGGGATACAGGTCATGTGATGTATACAGAGCTCTATATATATATATATAACACCAGGGGATACAGGTCATGTGATGTATACAGAGCTCTATATATATATATATAACACCAGGGGATACAGGTCATGTGATGTATACAGAGCTCTATATATATATATATAACACCGGGGGATACAGGACATGTGATGTATACAGAGCTCTATATATATATATATATAACACCGGGGGATACAGGACATGTGATGTATACAGAGCTCTATATATATATATATAACACCGGGGGATACAGGTCATGTGATGTATACAGAGCTCTATATATATATATATATATATAACACCGGGGGATACAGGTCATGTGATGTATACAGAGCTCTATATATATATATATATATATAACACCGGGGGATACAGGTCATGTGATGTATACAGAGCTCTATATATATATATATATAACACCGGGGGATACAGGACATGTGATGTATACAGAGCTCTATATATATATATATATAACACCGGGGGATACAGGACATGTGATGTATACAGAGCTCTATATATATATATATATATAACACCGGGGGATACAGGTCATGTGATGTATACAGAGCTCTATATATATATATATAACACCGGGGGATACAGGTCATGTGATGTATACAGAGCTCTATATATATATATATATATAACACCGGGGGATACAGGACATGTGATGTATACAGAGCTCTATATATATATATATATAACACCGGGGGTACAGGTCATGTGATGTATACAGAGCTCTATATATATATATATATAACACCGGGGGATACAGGTCATGTGATGTATACAGAGCTCTATATATATATATATATAACACCGGGGGATACAGGACATGTGATGTATACAGAGCTCTATATATATATATATATAACACCGGGGGATACAGGTCATGTGATGTATACAGAGCTCTATATATATATATATATATAACACCGGGGGATACAGGTCATGTGATGTATACAGAGCTCTATATATATATATATATATATAACACCGGGGGATACAGGACATGTGATGTATACAGAGCTCTATATATATATATATAACACCGGGGGATACAGGTCATGTGATGTATACAGAGCTCTATATATATATATATAACACCGGGGGATACAGGACATGTGATGTATACAGAGCTCTATATATATATATATATATAACACCGGGGGATACAGGACATGTGATGTATACAGAGCTCTATATATATATATATATAACACCGGGGGATACAGGTCATGTGATGTATACAGAGCTCTATATATATATATATATATATATATATATATAACACCGGGGGATACAGGTCATGTGATGTATACAGAGCTCTATATATATATATATAACACTGGGGGATACAGGTCATGTGATGTATACAGAGCTCTATATATATATATATAACACCGGGGGATACAGGACATGTGATGTATACAGAGCTCTATATATATATATATAACACCGGGGGATACAGGACATGTGATGTATACAGAGCTCTATATATATATATATATAACACCGGGGGATACAGGACATGTGATGTATACAGAGCTCTATATATATATATATAACACCGGGGGATACAGGTCATGTGATGTATACAGAGCTCTATATATATATATATAACACCGGGGGATACAGGTCATGTGATGTATACAGAGCTCTATATATATATATATAACACCGGGGGGTACAGGTCATGTGATGTATACAGAGCTCTATATATATATATATATATATATATAACACCGGGGGATACAGGTCATGTGATGTATACAGAGCTCTATATATATATATATATAACACCG